>NNCF01134113.1:14595-33368 GCA_002313205.1 Laupala kohalensis | reverse complement strand
TGGCAGCTTCATCACGTGACTTGAAGACAATGCGACTCTTTTGTCTCAAAACTCAAAACAAAAGAAGTGAAATGACAATGTAATTTTTTATCCAGTTTGTATATACCTTCATCCATCAGTAGAAATTAGTAGCGTGAATGTTTAATTAATTGAAACTCCTTCGGTGAATATTTGCCAACTTGACTTTTTATGGAATTCTATCGATGTTCATTACCATCGTGTGTCTTCGCTTTGATAACATGGCTGAACACAGAAAGGGGGGAAGCATTGAGAGTGAGAGATAGAGAGGGTTTGTCGATCGTATGGAGGGATGCGCAGAGCTGCTTATCGCCCTTCGGACGCCCGCGGCTTCTGCGAAGTTTGCCCTTCCCTTCTGCAGTGGCGATGGGGACAATCTGGAATGCGCAGAGGCCCTTCTTTCCCTGTAATCCCTTCCCGCGCGGCAGCGTCCTTCCCTTCTTCAGATGCCCTCGCTCCCACAGACGATGGAAGGAATGCGTGGTCTTCACACTCATTATCCGTTTTGCTTTTCTGTCGCGTGATATAGAATCTGCCTCGAAGACTTTAAAGTCCATTTCTGTTACGAAAATATCTGCGCCGCCTATTATTCTGCCAGATTAACTTTTCTCCTTTCTTCTTCATCCGCCTGGCAAAAAGGGTTGAAGTCTGTCATTTGAATCGTTCTTTCTTCCCTCTCCAAACTCTCTTTGAAGTTCGAAACCTGAACACGATAAATGTGCTACAACGTATCCAATGTGCCGAAAAGATTTGTCTTCGCAAAAGGTAATTATTTTCTCTATTCACTGGACAGACTTTCACTTTTCACTATCACTATTCAATGGAGAGAATAGTGAAATACAACACAATTTTTTACTGTACTGTATATGGGTCGCAAGCGAGAACGGATGATTTTCGTTATTTAGAGTAACCGGCTCATCACTCATGAACTGTTTACCTCCGTCTCACCACTGATCAACTAACAGATATTTAGAACGCGTGGTGGTTTTTAATTTTTTTCTTTTCTTTTTCTTCGAACTCTTTTATTCACTCAACATGAGCTGTATCGTCTACCGCGCTCTCAACTGAACTCAGAGTACTCAAAGTGTTGCGTTGCCCTCAATAACTTCAAAATTGTACACCGAATACAGAACTGCATTACATAGCTTGAAACGTAATTTTTTTTTATTTTTCAGTTAAGTAGAAATGTAATATTAACAATTTATAATACATTCCTACTAGAGAACATTGAGAACAATATTAAAAATGTCTACTGTACTTGCTGCACTGTCGTAACGTTAAAGAACAACGACGCTGAATAAGAATATTTAAATACTGCTTGAAACATATAGAGGACTTTGTTTTGCTATTGATCGCTCAGTTTACATTTACCTCAGTTCATCTGTTCATCTCATCACATTTACTTGTATAATTGAACATTTATTAATATAAACGAATCGTTTTTACAGAAAATACCGTTTGTTGAATGCCTCCGATGCGTGTGAGCTTAGAACCCCAAGTAGAGTGACAGCAGGGAAGTGCAGTGGAGCTGATCCGGCGAAGGAAGGGGAGAGAGCAGCCCTTATCACTTCCGCAGACGCTGGCCCTTCCGGACGTCCTTCACTCGCAGCGACACGTGTCCTTCGGTTCGCAGCGACCCTCACACCGTAACCCTCAAATATTTTTAAGTTTAATTCTTTTAGCAACCTACAGTCGTGTTTACTAATTCATATGATTAGTGCAGTTACAAATATTTATATATCCTTGACGTCCGATCTTGGTGATCTTTCGAAATTAAGTTTAATTGTAATGCAATGAAACATTGCCATCAGTTTTAGCATTTTTATCAGTTGCGTATTATATTTATTACCGATGAGGAAGAATCGTATATTGAAGTACTGAAGGGTGACTACCTCATGTATTCAAATTCCCCATTGCCAGCGTTTTGTCGCTATTTTGCAAATTAACCACTCGTAATACATAATAAAATTTACGAGTACTCTTGTACAAAATATTCTTTCGGGAATGAATCAATAAATTACGTTTGCTGCGAGTGGAACACAAACGGAATTGGCTTTTGTGACAGAAGATTAAATCGAGCACGTATAAATAGGTTAGGTTAGGTTTGTGCTTTGAGGCTCTTGTTGAAGCAATCGTCCTTGATATCCGACCTCCTTCTCTGAAGAACAAAGAACGTCTCAGGGTCCATTGAAGCGACGGTGGCGGCGTTACGCGGACGACTATGACACGACGTGACGGAGACCTCTGTCACTAACGCTTCCTTTACCCCTTCCTTCCTTCCTTCCTTCCTTCCTTCCTTCCTTCCTTCCTTCCTTCCTTCCTTCCTCTCTTCCTTCCTTCCTTTCGGTTAAAGAGGTTCCGGGGCGATTTCCTGCTGCGGGAGAAACCAATTGAATTTTCGTTTCGCTGTCTGCACTTTTCCTTCTTCTCCTTCAAAGAAAACCTCAAAGGGACGAAGGACGGAAGGAAGGAAGGAAGGAAGGAATGTTCCTCACACGTGACGTTTCGCTGCTTTCTCTGTAGGTTCCGTTGAATTCGATGCAAATCTGTCACATTCCATTCGAGACGTGTTTATAGATATTGAGGCCTAAATGTAATGAAATGAACTGAAATGAAACATACAGAGAGTTCTTTAATGTTTACTTTCACTTCCGGATTTTTTTTCTTCTTCTTGAGAAATACAAAATCACGCGCATAATGTAAAATGTCGCAAAGGTTGTCAAAAGCATTGACATTGCGTTATTTGACTACGAAGCGAGTTGTTTCATAAAATATTAGCAGTTTGTTTTTATTAAGGTTAAGTGGCAGCGTAAACAAATTTAATATAATGTTTTATTCACCTTGACTCTGTGAAAATATGTCTGTTGTGCAGACAAGATGTCGTTTCCACTCCAAACCTGTTTGTCTTCATCATTTTGTGTTTGGAAACAAAAGGTATTCCGCATCATCAATTGTGTGTCAACCACTAATGTATTTATTTCCCAAATATAAAAAAAAAAAATTTTTGTGGGACGAAAAAAACGTATTGAGTATTCTCTAACTCCATAAGAAATCTGTTAATCCCGCATTCTTAACAAGAAGGAACAGTTAGCATTGAATAAAAATGTTCCTTAACGTAATAGAAAAATTGCTCATAGTTTTTTTTATGATTATAGGTATTTTACCGTGAAGCTGTTTCCTGATTTACCGTGATTACATCTACGTCCTATCGTTGGTTTTGACGTCGTCCATTTCTTTCTGTCAACTTCACTTTCTTCGATCCCTCTGTCCATCCTTTTCTCCTCCTCCTCTACTCGTCGTGATCAAATCGCATTTCGTATTCCCCGAGCAGCGCCGCCATTTGCTTTCCGGTCGCGATGCGATGCGATGCCCGCAGGACAAGAAGCAGAAGACGCGACTCCTCCGCTCCCGAGGAGGAACCAACCGTCAGAGGCGCTTTCGCCCTCAATCACCCCCTTCTTTCTTTCTCCCTCCCTCCCTTGGACGATCGTTGCTTACTGCTCTCTCGAAAAGAGGATTCTCCAGAAACGAGATGAACTTGAAAGGAGAGTTTGTATCGCATTTCGTCATTTTTGAGAGAGAAAGAAGTTTAAAAATACTAAATGTTACGGAGAACACTGCAAAGGTCAATGGACTCTGTAAATTTACTTCGTCGTGAAAAGACCACGAAAATGGGAAGTTACGGTACTCGAGAGTTGTGAGCTGCAATGTTTCGTAGTCAGAAGTGTATGTAGTTATGTAATAAAGTTTTTTAAGAGCTTTAGAATTAACATTGGATTATGAAATACGGTTATTTAGAAAGTAAACAGATTAGTGAATTAAGTAGAGAATTATAGGTTTAACTAAAATAGGGAAAAGTGGTCGAAAGAAGAAGGTCGGTCTGGAACAATAAATGTAAATTATTTTCAAATGAAATGTTCATTGTGTGTTGAGAAAAAATGAGGTAGTGCATGATCTACAGAATATTCTTCAAAGAATCCTTTTTCTTTGGAGTTGAAAGAGATATCAAAAGACGTGATAGAAGCTCTATATCAACTTTTCCTAGCGACGATATAGAAGCTCTTTGGCAAAACTCATTCGTTATCAGCGCGTCGTCTGCTTTTGGGAAAGGAGGGGGATGAGTGACAGTAGCGTTGTGATTGGAATAAGGGATGCGGTTCGCTCTCTTTGTGGGATGGTCATTGCAACGTGTTTTTGATGTTTGATTCCCATCTCTTTATTGAATCTTCAAAGCGGTTTCATATTTCGCTCAGACGTTATCTAAAAAAGAGGCACCAAATTGAAATGGAATGACATGACACTTCATCCTTGTCATGGACTGACAACATATTCATGTATTAGCTTCATTCTATATCCGCATTGTGCTTAACAGGGTTTTTCTCTGCGTAGTAGAGGGTTTCTCAAAGTCGGGAGGGAATGTCATTTATTATTACTTTTGCTATTATTATTAATCTCCAATTTCGATTGCAGCACATTCATTACATCTACCATATTCATTTTGGAATAAAAATAAATTGATAACAGTAAATATTTGATTAATTTGTTTAAATATAAATAATAAATCCTTAGTCTTGATCGGAATTGCTGTAATGGTCCCTTGTTGCTTGTTTCTTCTATTATCGAACGTAGTTTGTAACTGCTGTTTTTTTTACAATAAAAAGTTGTTTTCTTTACTTTTAGTTACCAAAACCAAAACTGAGATTTTCAAATGCCGGTTTCTTCGTCTTGGTTCTCAGCTACAGACATGAGCTATCTGCTTGCGAAACCACCTGCACTGAGGAGGAAGAGACCTCTACCACCATGTTTATAAAAAAAAACGTGACGTACTAATACGAGAAGTGATTTCTCTTCTCTTATGATTTGCTTTGTTTAGCTTATTCAACGTGAAATTGTGTATATGGCAGATTGTTGTATTATATAACAGATCATTACCATGTATAATGTGTTGAGGCGTGGTGCAAGCGCCTCGGGACGAGATATGGGATTACCGACCCACATCGTAGCGTCGAATGCCCCTCCCCCTCCCCCTCCCCCACCCTTAACACAACAGCGAAGTGTTAGGTTTCTTCCAGAGGTGCAGCGGCGCTCCTTGCGGCGAGGGGTGGAAACTGTAGGAGAGTGCGTGCGAATAAATGAGGATCAAACAGAGCGTCGTCGCTCCTTCCCTTCTGCTCAACGTTTCGCCGAGTCTTCTCCGCACTACCTTCTATATGCCAGGGATTACAATTTGGTCTAGAACAGTGTTCCTAGTTAACATCACCTGGATTTACATTACTTGTCACTACGTATCCTCTCCATTGCATTTCGTCACGGAGGGTAAATACATTTTATATGCGGCACAATGTAATTGTGTAAAGAAATACATTTCAAAAGAACCACATTCAAATGCAAGTAGAAGACTGTCAACAGAATAAATACTTCCGCCGCCATAAATGTACATTATTTCCACTGTTAATGAAACGGGTGATTCCTCACAAGACGAAACTATCGGTGGGGAGCAAAGGTGACACTGTCCACCGCTGTCCACCCCTGGCTCAGTTATCCTTACATGAGTCATTTTCTTTACGCCAAAGTTCCCTTAAATGTCAATAATCGTTTCCAAGGTTTTTCCTGGTCTCTCGTGTATTATTTTGTCCTCTGAAAATATGTTCGGAAACTACGGCATTCAACAAAAACCTGCGCTCTTAAATCGGTTTCTCTTTGACTGAGGGACGAGGTTGTGCTTAACAGGTGCATTCGTACTGAAAACTGTTAATTTTTTATGGAGCCTCATTTAAAAACAAATTCGGTGAAATGTTTTGAGAACATTTGTCCTGTGGAAGTTGAAGTTCGTGGTTCTTTCTTTCCTTTCTTTATTTCCTGCTTGAAATGTGTCATGTGACATTTTATAACAGTAAGAAAAAATATTGTATCTTCCTAGTTATGTATTCATCATTGACCAATGCAAATGTTGCATGTACGTAACGTTGTGGTAAGCTGTTACAACTTGTGTGGGGACCAGTTATGTCCTGTTACTTATGCACTCCCCGCTATATATACGCTTTGCTAATTCTTAACGACCTTTGGGACGATTCGCATTGCTCTTTCCTCCCCCATCTGCCCACTACCCCTCGCACAAACACAGACGCTTCTGAAATATTTATCCAGACACCAACCACCTCGTGGCTCTCCATTTCCCGCAGATAAAAAAGACCCCGGCGTCGTTCGCCTGACAAATAAATGCGAACGCAGCGGCCAAACTGACAGATGCTACGATTCAACGGCACCAATCATTTACATTGACGCATATGGGTCACTCGCAGCTCTGATCAATTTACTCCAGTTAAATGTACGAAATTATTGGCCATTTTATTCATTTTGCGAGTCTTCCAATTTACAGTTAGGGTTAGTTCATTTAAAAAGTACTTTAAGAGTCGATATTCTTTTGCATGCAATCATCAATATCACCCATATATTAAACTATTGTTCCATTAGTTATCGTAGAAGCCTGACTTGTAATCGATGTGGATAATGCAACAAACATTGGAGAAAAGCAAGCAGATAACGCCATTGGATTTGTCGCGCAAATGTTGTACTGAAATACTCAAAAAAAAATTTAAAAAAATAAGTTTTATATACGAATATGCATTGTTGAGATCCTCGTGTGTTTAAAGAATGCGATATTTTAACGGTTTTTGGCGACGAAATCGTGTAATGTTGTCAAAAACATATCAGCGATCATTCGTTGAATAAGGATTATTTTTAAGTAAACTTTTGTTAAAAAATATAAATTGACGTATGGGCAAAAAACGTAACAATACGTTTTTTCATACATTTTGTTTTTTCTACAAAATTATTCGTTCATAAAACCTACAAAAAAATGGTGTTAATGGGCTTTTCTCTACGATTTGTGTAGTGATGTCTACTGCTATTAGAAGTGAGGGCTCCGTAATTTAAAAAATCTAATTGTAGTGTACAAATCTTTTAATGAACTATCGTACTTTTATACGTCTACTCTACGCTTCTTTTAGTAAAATAAACTAAGGTGACAAGAAATAGAAATAATTGTCTGAAAAGTAATATGCCTTCGTTTTTAGAGTTTATCTGGTTTTTAAAAATTCATTGTAAGTGTTTTTTTAGCATTTTCGCTGTGTTTCTCTTACGTGAGACCATATAATGGCGCGAAGTGTAATGAGGGAGTGATAAGCCGTGAAACTTATCAAACAAGACATTCGCCTCCCCTTCGTCTGCGTCACAAGACGTGCAGGAGAAGGCGCACTTGTCGTTCCGTATAATCCAATGGCGCCACGCAAACACAGAGATTCAGTGAATCCACGCTCTGCGCCTCGTCACTATATAGCGTACCTACGCATGACACCTGAGGGCCTCCCTACATTCTTTCGTCTCGGCCCGGGTTTTTCTCCTGTTTTCCTTCGGGTTGAGGTGGATTTCGAATGTAGAGGTTCTCTTGTCTAGGGGCGGCATCGACTGAAATAATAATAAATCATTTTAATACTTACGGTTTATGAACAATACTTTCCGAATACATCGATAATAGTATGCACTTGTGAAATAACTTTTTTGTATATTATTAAATAGAAATTTGTTGGTACTCTGTTAACACGTAACAAACTGTTTTTATGTTTAAGGACTGTGCTGAAGTGTTAAATCCTTAGCCTCTGCCCTAGGGCCCTTGATCGGAATTGATGGAATACGTCCTTTGATTTTGCTTCCGGAGAGTAAATTAGTTTATTGTCCTCCACGTGGACATACATGGCAGTTTGTAAATGTCTTTTTGACAAAACTGTTAAGAAACCCAGAATGGAGTAGCTACTTCCTTCTCTCTTGAATATCGTCGAATCCGAAATTCCGTTCCTTATCTGTCTCCACCATCTTAAATCCGATCACTATGAGAGACATTGTTATCTGGCGTCCATATCCAATCCTGTGTTTTTTCCACGCGGCATCTTCCCTCTGCCTCCCTCGAAAGCAACAATACAATGGCGAGGTGGTTGGGGGGCGGGGGCGGGGGCGGGGGAGAATGTGCGCCCGACTGCTGCCGTCTTGTCGCTGTCTCCCCTCACTCGCATATCGCCGCTGCTATCATCTAATTAAACGGGGCGTGACATTTGCATATTATGCATTACCCCAGAGGGTGCTTCACTTGCTACTGCTACTACTGCTAGCGCTACTTCACGCTTCACGGCAGCGGTTGGATGCAATGCGAAGCCGTGCCAAGGTGATGTTGGTGAAAGGTGGTGATGGGGAATCCAGAGGAAGGAAGCTACTGTTGATCCAAGATGAGGAGAGGTGTAGTAAGTCAAGCTGCTGCTGCTGAAGGCATTGTTGTGGTAACTTCCGGTCGGATGAAAATAGTGACAAGTCAGGAATCGAACCCAGGACTCTACACTGATCGCAGGGGTGTCAACCACTACACCACAATCGTACACCATTGTCATCGAGACCTAAACCACGGAAGACCTGAGACACATCCCCACGTAGGAGATAATTGAACCCAGGCGCCACACCACGCTGTTAAATACCTACGTGTTAAATATTCGTCATGCATATTTTTCTTCCGTGTACTCTACACGTGGAGAAGATATCTGGGTGGAGATGGTGTACAGTTGTGGAAGGTTAACGGGTGGTGTAGTGGTTAACACCCCTGCGATCAATGCCGGGTTCGATTCCCGGTTTGTCGCCATTTTCGCCTCACATGTCTTCTCCACGTGTAGAGTTGATATTGTTCTTCATATCTAAACATCCAGACTGACTCTCAGGCCAACTGAGCTGGTTGTAAAATGAGTACCGGGGTCAAATCAACCGGAGCGACAAGCTGACTATGTGTTTTCTCTCTTGAGCTGGGAAGAAGATATTGCGGAGGTGCACCCTTCGTGAAGCCTTAGGGTAGACATTGGGACAGTTTCACTTTGAAGGTAAAAGTTAACGGATTGTGAATATTTCTAAAGACCGTAAATTCTGTGGTGTACGAGTTGCAGAAACCAAAATGGAGTCCTCAGCGTCTTATCGGTACGAATGCACCAAATGTAGTAGGAAACAAGTGTAATATTAAATTATGTTCTTTCTGTAAAATATCAATATAATGTTTCTGTTCTGCTATGTACTATGTTCAAGAATTTTTATGATGATTAGAACAAACATATTAAATTTTGTTCTGTTTGTTGCCGTAGTTCCATTTCATACTTACGTGTCCATATAGGGCGAAATTCTTATAGGAAGAGTTAACGGGAGAATCGCTCTCACAATGCGAGATATGTTGATAGACACACACACACACTTCTTATATCCAACATGAGGTTGATGTTTTCAACAATGTTTGATTTCTAGCAACAAGTCAATAATGCACATAAATGTTAGTACGTCACAATATCGGAGCTCATTTGCTCGGAAAACAATGATGTATTGTTAGAAAAACAAACAAACAATTTTAATGACACGAAAAAAATGTTTAAAAAATTACACCAGTATATAACCAGACACATCACGTTGGCAAAAAATATAATTAATAAAATCTTGTACACTGGAGCTAGACATACCTCCGACTCTGTGGAGAACGTTGCATTTCAGAATAACTCTGATTTTCACAGTATAAAGTACATTCGTATCAATTCCACAATTTCTCCTTGTAATTAGCCAATAGAAAAAGTAGACAGTAAAAAGATGTCTTTCATTTTGCTCCAGGAATTCTTTGTACAGTGACTATTGTTTTTATGTGACGTGATTTGTGTATTTTCACTATAAGAAACACTTTTAAACCTCTACATATAATTTAATTCTCAGAATTTAGTTAATTAATTAATTTATTCGTGACAATAGGTGTCACGTTTCTCAAAAATGACAATGCCCCTGGAAATATTTCAGTGATTTTTTTTGTTATATGTCCGAGACACACGAAAAACATTCATTCCTTTTTACTTAATTAATAAATAATAATTATACCAGAGTTCAGTTCTTGCCTACGTTCACACGAGGTCACTTCAAGGTTCAAAATATGTTCAGTGGACTGAGATAGGTTACAATTTGTATTTGAGAACTTCAACATATCAATACACCCCTTCTTCATGACATTACCAACACCTTCTTATGGTTTTATGAGCTTCTTCTACATTCAAGTTTTGCAATTTGCATTCAAGTTAACTCCTGCAACGTCCGAGTTTTGGAAAGATTGAGTAAAAACAAACCATACTCTTTAATTTATAAACATACAACATAGCAAAACTCTTCTTAGAAGAAAACAAGTCACGTTTTCAAACTGAACGAATGTTTATTAAAAAATACAATATCCCACATGCCTTAGAAAGAACAACTATCAGATTGTTCAACCCTTTATTTTTTTCGATTGAACCGAGGAAATCAATTTCGAATTCGAAATTATACTTCTGCAAAAAGGTCAATCCACCGTTAAAAAATGTTTCAAGTAAAGGTAATAGATTATTTTTATAAGAGTAATCTTACCTTGAAATATTGATACAGAGATATAAGGAAAATACCAAGATACTGCAAAATTACCCTTTTCCCATATTTCTCGAAAAATATTTTGGAAATATCAAGACAGTGTAGAATGGTGTAGAACCAATTATAATAACATCTAATGTGATTTGAAAATTGCATCTCATGTACAATTAATCAGAGGTGTACAAACTTCATGGAATACCTAGGTACTTAATACGCTTAGAATATTCCAATATAATACGCTTAATGTTATAAAATGTTACATTCGTCTTTATTAATTCACTCTTTTCTTCGTGATTTGAAACCATCAGAAAACCATTATCCCATACGACAATAGTTGTATGTTTTTACGTATTAAAGAAACAATCCAATTGTTTTAACACTGTGGGAAGGTAACAGCAGTTTATTCGAACGGCGCGCGGCCACTGTTTCCTGCTTGAGGAGAAAAGGATTTCGAAGGGTTTTGATTCTACGACGTGAGGGTCTGGAGGCGGAGGGGACCAAGGGTGGGGGTGGGGGGGCTTTTCCCATTGGGGTACGATTTATTCAAACACGAGAGAGCGGTCAACGGTGATTGGTCGTGTGACGTCAGCACAGCTCACGAAGCAACCGAGCGAGGGAAGAGTAGTTGAGGGAAGGAAGGAAGGAAGCAGCCAATCGTGATAAGAAGAAGAACGTAATGATGACACGAGGTAATTTTCAGCGAAACGAGACTTTCTATTTTTTACTCCTCTGTTTATTATTCTGTTTATTAAACAGAAACTAGAGCTTGAATATCGGGTGAATAGTTACTAGCAGTCAACAGGACAGGAAGATGATCGCTAAATTTTGCAGTGAAATAATAACATGGTGCTTAAATCAGGAAGTGAATTCATTTGGATTTGATTAAGGAATGTTATAGACAACATGGGGCGCCGTTTTAGATCAACGAAGTGAATCTTGAAATATTCCATCTTTCGAATAAAATTAAACGGCGGTGATAACTTAATTGAACTCAATTCACTTAAATTAAGTGCGAAATAATACGGAATCATTTGAACGGAAAGTATCTTTGTTATTCATCTCGACCACTTCGTTTGTGCAACGGACTTCCGAGTAACAACAGATTAGACTCCGGATGCAAAGTTAAAGTTACAGTTTCGTAGTAATTTTAACCGTTACTAAAGTGCATTACGAAAGACATTTCGTGTAAACAACAGCAGACTGAGGTGACCGTTCATTGAAGTGGAGGATGGCAGCGAGGTGCAGTTTGGATGCGAATAACCTTTGGAGTCGAAGACCAACCAGTCTGACCTTTATACTTGGGGTTGGTTGGTGGTTGGAAGGAGGAGGAGGAGAGGAAGGAACAGCTGATGAATTGGGATTGACCTTCATCTTACATCGAAAGGTAACAACAAAATTTCCGTAAAGTTCGCAAGGAAAGAATCCAGTTTGTTTATTATGATTCTTGAATAACATGAGTCAATTTTCCAGTCGATGATCTTAGCTTTTTGTGTTAATCTTCTTTATCTATGTTTCTGTGTCGGTCGAACAGAATTGACTTCCGCATCATTATCAGTTGATTTTCCCGGTCGTTGTATGTTGTATGTCTTGTCTTCGTCACGTCTTGAAAGATATTTGTCTTGTGATTATTTAGGCGTTAGGTATTAATCTCTGCTGGGGTTGATCGTGAATTGAAACGACATCGGTAGAACTCTTCTCAATACACTTGAAATATATGATTTAAAAACCAATATTGAACTCTTTCTAAAATTTCTATGTAATACCTCTGCAATTTTACACCCATAACATGTTTTCTCATATTTAAATGAATTTGTAAGATTGGTTGAAATCACTTTAATTATTCTAAAATTATTGTTGAATGTATAAAAACGCATTTATTTTTAATTCGAAATAGTATTATCATTATTTGAATTTTTGTTTATTGAATTAATATTATTTATGTGATGGTAAAGTATACTAAGCGATGAGAAGTATATCTTGTAATACTTGCATTTGAATTCGTATTAGTGCATTGTATGAGTAATAGTATGTTAGACGAATTAGTAGCGTCTGCGCAGAATCACTGTGAGATAATACAGATACTGACTGACTGACTGAATTTCCATTCGAGTAACGTATCGCAGTCGCATAGTGATCACGTGAAAATTAATTTGATCAGATAATACCTATCTTATTTTAGGTTTCCATATAATTTAATTCTAAAGAATTAGGTACTCATTCCGTATTTATTTTGCTTTTCAAGATCTCGTGTTAACTAAAAGTGATTGTTTTAATCCAGTATCATACTAACCTGGTGTGAATTGTTTTATTTCTAGTTATTTCTAGTCGAATAAAAAGACACCACACTTCAATACAACTATTTCATTAGGTCTTCATGTGTGTCTTCATGCGTGCAAACCTGTGGCTTGTTCTTGAAATATTTCCATCTACTTTAGAAATGTTTTTATATTATATTTAGGAAAGTTTTAGTGTCTAAAGTAAGAATGGTATATTTGTAATACGGTTATTTTACTCTGAACATTGCTTGTAAGAATCCGCTGTCATATGGGGAACTAAAGAGGTATGATATGTTTGAATTAGTTACATTATTAAGAGACACAAATAGTAAATAATTTAGGAATTATTTTTGGGAGTTTTGAAATAGAGTTGAAATTTCTATGACGCCGGGAGGTGACTCATCATTTACGTCACTGAGTGTCACGGTCAGTGGTCAATGAGCGTATTTTATTGGCAATTGAAAGTTGTTCATTCTTTGGTCCTTTTTACAAGTATTTTAATTGTTTCAAAGGGTGCTACAACGATCATTGGCTGAAATAATATGTAAAGTCGCCAGGAAAATTTTTATATCAGTAAAATCTATCCTGTAAATTAATTAAAATATTTAAAAAAACAACCACCAAAGTCAAGGGAGGAGTCTTCAAAAAATTCTTGTTTTCGTGTGTTAAATTAAATTTTGCGTCGTGTAATGTAAGCGTGTTTTAAATGCCTGCATGCCTCCTTTGTGTTGTGTTACCTTAAGAAGAGAGAGAGTCGTGTTAAAAGCTTTCGCCTACTTTCACCCTCTCATCATACGCCATAGAGGGGTGGCGGTGGGAATCACGTCACTCTTTTGGTGAAGTGGAGGGGTTGGGGGTTGGGGGTTGGGGTAAAAAACGATGCGCCCTTGTTTCCGAGTGGAAGAGTGTGTGTGTGGTTTTTTAAGTCGTTTCCTTTTTATTTTACTTTTTTTTCTTCTTACTTCTTTTTACGCGTGCAAAGTGTTGCAAAGTGTGAGTGGAGAGGGTGGTGGGGGAAGAGATGATGTTCGCTCGTTGCTGACAACGAGGGGATAGTAAAACGCTGCTGTGACGTCGTACGAGACGCCGACGTTCTTCTGCTGAAACAGGCGCGTAACGAACAAAGGAATGTGAGAATTATTTCGGCGCTTGTTGCGAGTTGAGAAGAGGATCATAATTGTAAATCTCGATGGTGCTCTCGCTTGATCTTCCTGGCGTTCAGAATATGGATGAGGGTGTTTCGTATGAAACGTTTTAAAGCATTTGCATAAGCAGGAAGGAAATGCAATCGTCTGTTCTGGTTCCGAGTGCTACATTTGTGATTTTAGAACTAAAATTTATGTGTGATTCAAAAAGTCTGTACAATTTATAAAGTCATAATTTTATAAATTATATAATGTATAAATGGAATTGATGGTAAAATTAACAATGAATCATGAGCAGTATTTATGGAAATATTCAAATATTGCTGAGGTAGAAATTCAATTACAATGTATTGTTTTCTTTCAGCAACACTTGTAAGATTAGAATCTGTCTTCAAAACATAAAATATGTTTTGGTATTATTAAATACACCAATATTTGTTTCATTGAAACACACCACACGATATTAGATGTAATAAGATATACTCTTAGTAAAAGAAAGATTCCCCCATCCCCAGGGAACTTACATCTAGTAAGTACGAGTTTGGCGAACACGGGGCCCCGACCTTAGTCTGGCAATACTTCCACTTACTTGTGCCATGCTCCTTCCTCTCTCTTTCCTGACCTCCCTTGGCCACCTCTTGTTCTTCTCGATCCCGACGCTATTAAGGTTACAGTATCTCTAGGACTAGGATATCTTTCATTTTCCTCTTGATATATTGTAATTCAGGAGAGATTTTAGTGGATAGGGTTGAGTCATTCGGCGAGTCCCACACGCGGGGAGAGTCATGTTGGCTCTCCCTAGTGCGTAACTGCATTTTCCCTACCTGCACAGAATTTTAGGGCTCTAAAGATCTAGATGTCGACGAGCCGTAAAGCCTCACAAAAATAATAATAATAATAAATAAAAGAAAGAAAGATTGAAAGAATTTTTACCGTTGCACAGCAAAGTAAGGTGTACGGAAAGAAATGATTGCTTTATAGTAGGTGTGAAGTGAGCAAAATCCCTCTTGCTGCGATGAAGCTTAGTGATCTGTCCGCTAGATGCCAGTAGCAGTGGTGAGATGTGAGTGCATAGGGCCGTGACAAGGTAGCACAGATTCAACGATAGATCATGAGCAGCTTTGCGAAATCTAACGCGTCCAATATTCAAAAGTGAAGGCAAAAGAGACGTAATATACAAAAGAAATTATTTCGATAGCTTCCGTTAATCGATTGGCAAAATCAGTAATTTAACTGTTTGCATTACTTAATTAAGCAGTTCCTAAATTTTAGGCTTTTAAAGGAAAATGACTGGGCTATGTCGGGGACTCTCTTCTAATTTTTTATCTAACTCTCACACATCATCTGTAGATCTGACTCTGGTTGCACATCTACTACGAACATGTTTATGTCAACGCCATTTCGACGCCCCACTCGAAAGACAGAGTTCAATTAAAAACTTCATAGTGAAAGTTTCTGGAATAATTTTTTCAGTTATTTATATTTTTTATCGTCTAATATTTGATGCAAATCCATCAATCTATATTCTTTCAAATTTTAGAATGCAGCGTGCAGATAGATTTCAGATAAAAACAGAAATAATGCTTTTGTAAAAGATATTCGTTCGTCACAAATACACTTTTCATTTTTGATGAGTGAAGCTTTTTATATATTTTCTTTTTGTTCTCAATCACTTGCGATCTTCCATTCAAATGCAAATGAGAGTAATTATGTGAAATTAAGCGAATTTTTTAGTGATGTGAAAGTGAATGATTTCAAGTATTCACAAGGGCTCGTCTGCTGTTTCCATGTCATATTCATAGAAACGATAACGCTTAAAATTATCTTTAAAACTTTAAAATTGTCCTTTTTATACATCTACAGTTATACATTAGTTCATCAAAATTTGTTTTCTTTATTCGAGAAAGAATAAGTGCAAACAACTAGAGGGCCATGACTGGATCACCTGTATTGGCCTCCGACTTTCACCGGTAATTAACGAGAAAAGGTAATTGCTGCTTCGTATTACTTCGGCATTTCCCTAAATTTTTATTTAATAATAGAATTAAAAATGACATTTCAATTGTATTACTGTAACGATTTCTTGATTTAAAATTTCAATTATAATCATTGTTTCTCTCCGTAATGCACAAGTACGAACAAATTCTCTCCAAATAAAAACCAGAAGAGGTTCAGTTTTATTCTCGTTTTAGAAGATTTTGGATTTTAAGATTTGTATAACTTTACTGTCTTTGAATTAATTCAACTTACTGTTCTTTTTGGCTGACAATAATTTCTTTTCTTTTGTTAAAGATCATGAATATGAATTACTTTAATACATTATTAGGCATAAATAAGTAATTAGGATACCTCGGTTCATTCAAATACCGATCTATAGAATAGTTGTAATACTCCAAAAATGCTTATGACTTTTGAGTTATGGTTCTCTAGAAAATGTTCTTCACCTATCATATATTATTCCATCGCCATTTATTGTCATTATTTATTACTTGCTTCACTAAAATTACTAATTACACGAACTACATATTTAAAAGGAATAAGAAAGACTGAATCACCAAACGAGTCTACCCAACTAACTTTATTTACCCCCAGTTTATTTAGAAAAACTTTCTCGATATTCAGGACGCGGAGGTCTTTAGTATATGAGTGATCTTATGAAGGTTTCTTCTGAGAAATGGACTTAGATTCGTTTGTTTAATAGAGGAATATTATTCGTTTTAAAATATTTTTAAAAAGTCGATGGATGGAAGGAAGGTCTTCCGATAATGTTTTAAGATTGTTTTAAGTTCTACTTTTAGTTTTTAATTTTCTTTGAATGACAGCAAATGAAGCACAAATTAAAGATTTTTTTTTTCTTTTTATGGCGAAGGGAAAGGGTTCAAGTAATCGTGAGTTACAGCTCTCATCCACGCAACCCTTCGATTATCTCCTGCGAAAAGACGATTTAATTTATAATTGTTATCCAGAATAACGCGGAATATTCCACTCAAGAATGGATATTTAAATTCGTCGGTTCCTTCGCTTAAGGACTAATAGTCAAAACATAATTTTCCCTCTCTCAAAGACTTTGAGCGATGAGAGGCGGCCAGCGCGCGCAGTGGAGTCACGTGACGTCCCGACCACCGACAGCCCCGGGGGGGAGGGAGAAGGAACCCCTAAGGGGGGGAGGGGGCGAGATTTATATTTGGAGGGACGTTATTCTTTGATTTCCCCCATCAGCATGTCCGTTTATGGTGACGACGGAACTAGGGATGTTTCCCTTCCCTTCCCTCACCCTCTGTCTTTCTGTCTTCCCTTTATTAAAGCGGCCGGTGCTCCGGAAGTACATGGGCAGCGTTGCATTTATTTGTGGGGAGAAGTGGATGGACGTCCGCCTTATTGGTAGTATTCAAAGAATATACGAGTTATATACTTTTCTCTTTGGGTGAAGGTTTTCCTTCGGGGACGAGATTGATGTACTCACGCTTATGGCTTATTAATTTACTGGAGTCGCAGTTATTTTTCATGTTACAGATGATGGAGTGACTGTAGATAAAATAATTATCATGACGAAAATAATATTTTGCACTAAGAAGTGATTAAATGGAGGGAATGTCAAACCAAATTTAGCAATCGTTGCCATCGTCAGATGAACGCACGTGTTTGAACGTATTAACAAAGCGTGTTGCTAACAAGTAAAGAGCAAATTAACCACATATACAAATAAATTTTGGATAAGTTGTCAGTGGTAGTTTGTAAAGTGTAACATTTCTGAAATTGTAATAATTTGGTTCCAGATCTAAAATTAAAACAATTTCCTAAACGTTGTAATGAAATAACATTATGTTGCCCTGTGTTACACCGAAGTTTAATAATTTCCATTTCATTATGAGAGTAGACGTGAATAGAGACGTCAGATGAGAACTTCACTTTGTTTATGACATTATTTCCATCCAAGTCATCTTTGATCCACATAATTTCATCTTAATGCTTTTTAATATTGTTAGGAGGATTCGTGTAATATGAGAAGAAGACGTAGTTAGTTCAATGCATGCAAAGAGCATCATTTATAAAGAACTTTAAAACTCTAAGGAAGAGCGAAGCATCGTATTAAAAGTCGGGAAATTTCATAAGAGAGTCTGAGATGCAGCGAATATCATCTCCACGGCCTCTTTAAGCAGTAATTGAATATGTAGAAACGAAGCTGGCTTTGAGCGGCGCCGCGGAAGAGTTAGGAAAAGAGGCCTCTTCAAGCGCCGCCTCTACCCGCCTTTACCTCCTCTTCATTCTCTTCGGCACAACTCAGACCGATCTCTCTCTCTCTCTCTCTTTATACATCCACTTACGACCAGAAAAAAACATTTTTTTCTTCCCGATAAATAAATACAATTATGCTCAAAAAATCAGTTACAAACTGCGTATGAACACGTGGTGGACGTTAAAGTAATATACTCTCCGGAAGCAAGCAAGGGACGTATCCCATCAATTCCGATCAAGAGCCCTTAGGCAGAGGCTAAGGATTCAAAAAAATTCAGCCCACGCCTAGCATAAGAATGAGGAAGTTAGCTACTCGTTATAATATTGACAGAATACCAACAAATTTGTATTTTGCATATGACAAAGATAGTTTACAAGGACGCGTATTATTATTATCTCGAACAATAGATTATTTGCAGAATAATGTTTCTAAAACATAACTATTAGAAGAACTCTAACATTGGAGATTAGTGATTTCAATAGACCGCTTGTATCATTTTAGAGATTTTTATAGCACACAAATCGCATGAAATTACCATAGGAAAATATCAAACACATTAAAAAGATTAGAATATACTCATTTACCTGTCAGTGTATAGTACTTGTCATTATGTAATGCTCCCTTATCTTTTTTTTTTTTTTT
>NNCF01134111.1:107543-121566 GCA_002313205.1 Laupala kohalensis | reverse complement strand
GTGAGAGACTGAGGGTGGGAGTTTGTGTGTGTGTGAGAGAGAGAGAGTGGGAGTTTGTGTGTGTGAGAGAGAGAGAGAGAGTGGGAGTTTGTGTGTGTGTGAGAGAGAGAGAGTGAGAGTTTGTGTATTTGTTAGGGTGAGAGAGAGAGAGAGAGTGAGAGTTTGTGTATTTGTTAGGGTGAGAGAGAGAGAGAGTGAGAGTTTGTGTGTGTGGTAGGGTGAGAGTGAGAGTTTGTGTGTGTGGTAGGGTGAGAGTGAGAGTTTGTGTGTGTGGTAGGGTGAGAGTGAGAGTTTGTGTGTGTGGTAGGGTGAGAGTGAGAGTTTGTGTGTGTGGTAGGGTGAGAGTGAGAGTTTGTGTGTGTGGTAGGGTGAGAGTGAGAGTTTGTGTGTGTGGTAGGGTGAGAGTGAGAGTTTGTGTGTGTGGTAGGGTGAGAGTGAGAGTTTGTGTGTGTGGTAGGGTGAGAGTGAGAGTTTGTGTGTGTGGTAGGGTGAGAGTGAGAGTTTGTGTGTGTGGTAGGGTGAGAGTGAGAGTTTGTGTGTGTGGGCTTTTTTCCTGCGTCTACTGTTATATACTTAAGTTTGACAAATTTATTTAACTATCACGTGATTTTGCAGAGTTTGGCCTACATTGGTTGTATTTCCATGCCAAATCAAATCTGATTAGTCTTTCATATATTTTACAGCAGTTGATAATAATAAATTGATACAATTGTTAAGTGTTAACGCCGTTGCAGCACATCACCGAAACTGTTCCAAGCTTTACAGTTATTTGCGCCGTTGCCATGATGCTATAGCGAGACTGTTCAAAGAGGAAGTCGACGAGAAAACGAGACTGTTCAAAGGGAAAGTCGACGAGAGAACGAGACTGTTCAAAGGGAAAGTCGACGAGAAATTGTTAAAGTAATTTTTTCGTGCATATTAATGTTTGTTAATAACCGGGGAAAATAAGTTTCTTGGTCAGGGAAAGTTGGGGAATTTTGAGATGGAGTATCATTAGCCCCCTGCGGACATATCTCACTTCAATTCGTCGCGACACAAATTATCGATTTTGTGTTCAATGTAATTTTGTATTTCAAGTTTTACCATCATTGCTATTTGATATTCCTGATGGGAGAAATCCGATGAGGAGTAGATCAAAATATCTTTTGTTGAATGATTTGCTACGGTTCTCACGATGTCAACGAGTGAGTTATAAAATATGACCAAGTGTCATCTTCGTTCAACTAAACCCAGAATGGGAGCGAGGAACATGTAGCTGTTCGTGGTAGCGGACAAAGGGACACTGTTTCCGAAGTCATTCGAGACATATTAACCCACCAAAGGACATCCGCTGATTCCCAGCTTGCCTTTACTGAGTCACAAAGATCTTATTAAGCCTATAAAGCTAGAATTGAAATTGCAGACAGACAATGGTATGAAAGGATGGCTGAACGAGTCTTTGAGCATTTTTTGACGGGAACTAAGATCGTGTAGAGATTCGGGTAGTCCGGTTATTGCTTGTTTTTACCCTGAAAGTTTAGGAGAAGTCTTCATGTTTTGCTCCTTAGTGGGTTTGAGGGCACTGATTACGAATTTCAATTTTGTGTCTTCAAAAAAGTTCGGGATATATGACAAAGAAACTAAAAAATTATAGAAAAAGATCGTGCCCTTTCTTTGCTTTTTGTTGTATTACATAAAAATACGCACTCTACGAAGAAAATATGTTTGTAAAATAAACTAGACAATTTCTTACGACATTCGCTCGTTTTTTTCTCTGATTATTTCCAAGTTCTCTAGGGGGTGTTGAATTTATACTCCAGCATTTTGGAAATTTTTGTCTGAATGTTGTAAACAAGTATTGAGTTGTTGTTTTTTTTTCAGAATATTGCTGGAGTATAAATTCAACGCGCTGTAACGGGCAAAGTATTTGTTTGAAAAGGCTTTAGGAAGTAAGTTGGAAATGTTACCACTTCCTTTTTGTAATAAAATATTTCTTCAAAAAATGCGTGGTTCTCACGTTAAAGTAAAAAAGCAAAAACGTCTTAATTTAAATTTTTTGCGTTTTTTTCATATTTCTTGAATTTTTTTGATACGATTATGTTGAAATTCCTAATCATTTCACAAAATAATACCGGAACAAAAGTTCAGAAATTCTCCAAAATATTTAAGGAACGTTCTGGAGTATAACTTCAATGCGTTCAAACGGGAAAACAATTCTCCTAACAGAAAATACGCAGAAGAATATATTATCGGAATTTTTATCTAATTTCTTGCTGTATGGATAATTTTTCTGTGTGTTTCGTTTAATACGGAACAACCTAGAAAAAGAAGTTTTTTTTGTAGTTCCAATTATTTTTCATTATTCTTGACTTTTTCGAAGTTAAAATGTTAAAAATAGTCTTTAGCATCTTGGGGGAAGAAAGAGTCATGTTTCCAAACTTCACCACTTTCTGACAAATGTCCAAAATGCTGGAGTGTAAATTCAGCACCCTCTAGCGAGCTGGTTATTCAACTGAAAAAAACAAACGAATGTACACTCAATGTTACCGAAAATAATGCTATTGGGCTGCCTAACACGACTTGCTAACTTGTACAGATTTAAGAAGTATGCGAATAGTCACAAAAGCGGGTATATGCTGTGGAAAAATTCAAGTTAATGACAAACTGAGATATAAGATAATATTCGTTCCAAGCGCTCAATGGCAGAAAGAACAGAATAGCTCCAGAAAAGCGAGTGATTTGAATTATTGATGGGTGATGTTGGTCATATGTTTACGTTGAAAGAAAACCGAAAATGCTGCCGACATCACGTGAGGTACACTTATCATATTCCCTTAAGGATGAAGTAAAAGCGTTGGCTAAAATTTGTACAAGCCCTGTACCAGCATCAAGCCAATTAGACTGGCTATAATAATAATAATAATTTGTCAAGAGAGCAGTTACTAACTGCTTATGGCCACGTTGAGGACAATAAACTAATTTACTGCTTCTACTTTACAATAAACCAATAAAGACGTTTCCGTTCATGTTTATTATTCTTCTTAAATTACATATTCTCAGAGGTTACATGGCTTAGAGTATCTATGTGTTGTAGGAAATTGTCTAGTTTATTTTTACTAAGATATATTTTCTTCGTACGGTGCATAGTTCACATGATTTCTTTCTCGTATTTCCCGAATTTTCTCGAAGGGACAAAGTTAAAATTTGTAATCAGCACCTTCAAAACAGGATTTCTCCGTAACTTTCCGGATTACCCCTGTTTTTGAACGTCTGGAAGACTTGAAAGACTAGACTACAGCTCTTATTTAATTTCTTACCGAGGCGTGGATTCAAATTATGGTGTTCTTTACTGAACGTTGACGTTTTTAATTCGAAGGTCCTCTAAAATATCTTGAATCCGTCATAAATTTAAGAAATGAAGAAATATCTAAATCGAAAAAGAGCCCTATACTTTGAAATATTTCAGGTGGTGGTACAATTTTGTTAATTTGAACAAACTAGTCAGAGTGGCGGATTTATCGGGAGTACATGGTGCCGTATTAATATGGTTTAGCACATGTTCTGTTTATCTTGAACGTGATATGACGTATACATTTTTATAAACTGAAAATTGTCATCTGAATTATGTCTACGACTAATCGAGAAACAGAAATATTTTTGTCATAAAAAAAGTAAGTAATTTTTTTTTTTTTTTCCTCCATTTATCGAGGGTACTGATTTGCCCGTACATTCGTATTCTACAGGTGACGAGCTATACTCGGAATGATGTTACTTTCCAACCGAATTCAAGAAAGTACAATCTAAACAAACCGGCGGAATACAATCTGATACTGTGAAGTTTACACGCGAACTTTTTAGTTTGAACTTAATATCGTTAGAAGGAATTGTCAAGTCACTTTTCTATCAGTGTTGACAGATCCTAGTTCTTCACTTAAGTTTCGCACCGTAAAGATATCATGGTTCGTATTAGAATCCTCGGGGATGCTTAATGTATTTCTTTTCTTACTCTGCAATTATTCTCCATTCTGATCCACAATTAACACGTTTTTGTTCATGTTTTACAAATTTGTTTTAACGTTATAAAATGCTAATTCCATTCGTTTAATATTGGCATTATTTATATAAGACATTCGTATATTTTAATACATTTTTAACGACACTTCTGGACGATTTCCCCTTTTTCTCTCTCAGGAATATTACCTATGAAATTTGGCTATTTTGAGCAAAGTTTTTGTGTCCCAACTTAGTCATGATTTTTTGGTAAATTTTCCTCATTCGTAGTTCAGTGTAACTTACAGTCAGCCAATTCTAGACGATACTTTTATTTGCAAAAGGAATAAAAATATTACAGGTAAAATCATTCATACAATTTTTCTTCATTTGTTAGATTTTTGGCACGGGAGGAAGAGTTATTTCAGTAGTGTTTCAGTGCGGGTTTTTTTCAGTATTGAATGTTATAGGCTTTTTAAAGCTTTCAGATTTTGTTTCTAAGAAAAAAAATCGTTAAGAACGTTTTTACTTTATCAATCATTTTGTCTTGGATGTTTAAGAAATTGTTCAATAATACCTCAAAACGAAGTTTATTCTATTATCTTAAAAAATGACAATTTCTTTGATTGTATCTTTCATTTAAGTATTAAATTTAATATCGTGCTCTGTACATGCTCATCGCCACGCAAAGTAGTACTGATCTAACAATGCCTCTTGGATATCATCGTGTCCTATCGTGACGTGGCGCTGAACGCTTGTAAACATGGTTTATGTCGCGGATCAATGGCTCCTTTTAATAATATACAGGACTGGGCAATTACTCCAAAAATGTAATTAATACACATTAGTAATTACTTTAACAATGTGTAATTAATTACCTGAGTACTAATTACTTATGTTGTAGTTAAATACTGTAATTAATTATGTAATAATAATTACAATTAATTACAAATTACAATCATATAAAAACGTTTCTTTTGATTATACATTCTGTTTGTACAAACTTATGTACCTCTATGTATTTATTTAATTCTTTTTTATATAATCTTATCTATGAATAGCTTATTCTATAATGATTTGGTTTTCTTTTAAAAATATTTTGAAGTTAGAATCGCTTAGACTTGCACGATTAAGACAATTTATGAAATTTGCTAAAGAAAATCTATCAACCGCTACGAACTCGCACAAAGTGATATTGTACGTAATGAATGCAGCACGGACCCTTGGATAGCTCTTCAAGCTATTCAGATTTCGTGATTTATCATTAAGGAATAATACATTGTTTCAATATCGACTGATTCATAGGATTTTTTGTGAAAAATATACAAATCGTCTACATCTTCACCTGCTGCTTGATCATTCCTTTTGAAGTAATTTCTGCTGATTATATAAGTGCTTGGAGACACTATTTACGTATGTTAACCATTTCATTATGGAATTTTCCCGGTAACCATTTAGGTTTAACTGCTGGGTGCAAGCAAGCAGCAACAACTTCATCATTTGCTTCAAATGATAAATTGAAATGATTTTCAAGCCGTTTATGTAGAGACTCTAATAAAAATACAACGTTTTTTAAAATATCGAATTGGAATATTGCTCAACATTTCTAATATTTTTGTAAAGAAAATAATGTTGGCATCAATATACCACAGAAATATTATTTGCCTGTTTGTAAATGATCCAGAGCTGAAGCAATTGGTCCCATCACGGTACAAAATTAACTTAAATAATAGTTCTTTTCCTTGAATAATGCATTTATATTTATTTTTTGTTAGCTCATTTAGTTTACCCTTAAGTCTCAACAAATGGAAAACTAAATGATATACAGAATTCCACGTAGTTACAGTTGGGCAAATTAAACTACTACTTAAGAAATCAAGTTACTTTGGAGGTCTTAGGTTGATTTGACAAATTCCATAATTTAGTACATTTTCCCATGGTAACAACGCAAGGATTTAGTCGAAGAAGGCCCATTTAACGCTTTATTCAGTACTTCAAGCAAATGAAGAGTATGACTAGCACGTCTGATATGATTTGGTAAAAAATAGTCACATTCGTCTCCACTTGTATTTGTTTTTTTCAATCAATTCAAAATGTAGTTTGCTTTCAAAATTGTCCACATTTGTACTTTCTTCCTTAAAATCTACGTGTAAAAGTTATAATTAAAAATTTGTTCTTAGTAAACATGATATATTCTTTTTTTTTTAATACATACTCTATAAATTGAAAATTGTATAGCAATCATAGTAAATAATAATACTAATAATTTGTTGAGCAAAGAATATATTTCATTTCATAAGTGTTTGAGAAGAAATAATTTTGTTAAGTTTATACCTTCAATATCTATTCTTTAGGAGTGTATCCGAATTCATTAAATGCTTCAATGAAATTTGTCGCAATCTGTTACTGTAGAAATCAGTTGGTCTTTTGGTAAGTTATATCGGCTATAAATTTCATTCAACGTTTCGGCAATATTGAGGTAATCGTGAGTTCCTTTAAAACGATCACATGCTGAAACACTATTTCGTTCCAAAGTGCTATAGTCAATGTAAAATGCAAAAATGTTACAATGTTAAACGATTCAAGAATGCATTAGTCTATATAATAAAATTGTATTCACGCAATGTGCTGTGACTCACATAAAGCTTGTATGCTTTGTTGTCCATATATCTGCCGTTGTTGAAACATACTTGATACTTGCAAATGTGTGTTTCAGATTTTTAACAACTGATTCATAATCATTATGCAATTTGCGACCTAACGTACGGTGCGACATGATATCGATCTTTGGGACCAAATCTACATACAATTTTCGATAAGAAAATTAAAAAATATACATTCTGTGTTGTTTATTTCATATTTTAATTAATGTAGCTCAAGTTCAGAAAAACATTCAGTTTGATATTTTTGTGTGCTGAATATTTACTTTACCTTATCTTCCTTGAAATTTATTCTGTGACTGGTTTGTTTCATTTCAGGGAGCAGAAAAAAAATCGCCGACTGAAGAAGCTTCATCATCTGGTCAGAAATCACCTGAAGTGAGTAAATGTTTCGTAATACGCTGGAAGACTGGCCAAAGTTTGGCCTGTTGGAATTTGAGTACTTATTTCACAAATGAAGTAATGCTTCTACTTAAACACTTACTCTGCAAGTATTTTACGTTAGTAGTGAAACTGAGAAATTCTGCTTTTGAAATCTCCCTTTAATAATGCACTGAATTGAAAGAACATAATTTATTTTAACATATTTATTAATATCTTATATGCTTTTGGGAAGGGAATTACACAAAATTATTCTTGAATACTAAGGGCCTTTTTGGCGAAGAGTGGTTAACACTCCAGGACGATGAACATCGACGAACATCTTATTACGAATGTTGTTCGTGAACTAGACTGTTCCCTGTGTAGCAGGGACGTAGTTTTAATATTTCTGTCTTAAGAAGCACGACTACTTCATTTCAATTCAAAATGAAATTAACTTGCGTAGTCTCGCCAACCATATGTTTATTATTAGAGTCAACTTCCGACGGCATAGTGGTCATCTTCAGTAATCTTCCTCCGGACAAGGATAAGTGGCAAATGCATTTCTCTAAATAAAGGTTTGCATGAATTTCGGGGATGAGGTTAACAGATAATCCGACCTATCCTCTTTTGGAGATTAAAAGTTTAAGTGCTCTGAGGGGATTTGCCCCCGAAGATAGTGCCGTATTATAAATGAGAATAAACATTTGCAAAATACACTTAAATGTGAAACGTGTAGACTTACGTTGACTAGAATTCGGAATGCATTGCACAATTTGTTTAGTTTGGAATTCAGATTATCAATGTGGTAATTCCATTCGAGATTGTCCTGAGAATGAAGCTCTAAGAATTTAGTTATCTTGACAGTTTTTACTTGGGTTCCGTTTGTCGAAAGTGATGTAGGAGGAAGATATTTCAATACACTATTGCGAAATCAGTATTGACGAAGAGGCGATTTGAATGAAACAAAGACGAGAGGTTAGATAGAACTTTTTGCACTTTGACATGTTTACCTACTAAATTAGTGTTGTTAGCAAAGTGCACCATTTTGAGTCAGGAGTAGTGGATTCCGTTCTGTACGGAACGTACTATAGAGAGAGGATAGGGCCTAATATTGGACCTTAAGGAACTCGGCAAGTAAGTGACTTCGTTTCTGAAAGACAATACTGAAATACTTTATTTTCAGCATGGGCCATTCCACGTCAAATCAACACAATTTTAATAGATTTTTCACATGACCCTCTCACATTTTGATAAACTTTGGAGGGGGGGTAGCCATCTTATAGATTAAGATACGTACCAAGTATTGTTGTGGAAAAACGCGGTACACAGCGACCACTTTGCCCTAATATTAACAATTAAAAATAAATAAAAACCACTTAAAATTGTCTAGAAGCGTCCTAGAGATCAACGAAACAAAATTATCCATATTAACGAATTTTTGAAATCAGGAAACTTGGGACGATGTAAATAATTGTGAAAACACCAACGATAAATTCAATACATTATTTCAGTATTCTTACAAGTATTACAACTCTAGCATTTCCCACAAAATTCAATTTAGTTAAAGCAAGCAATCACAATAGACGGATAACACAAGGGATAAGAATTTCTTTGAAAAAAACAAACGTTTTTTATATTACCTTCCAAAACTCAATAACCAATCACCAGAATTCCATGATTATTTCCGTAAATATAAGTCCATCCTGATAAAAGTGATCTATGCAGCTAAAAAACGGAAAATGGCAGGCAGATACTAAAATCAAACAACCAGACCAAAACCATTTGGAAAGTTGTAAAACAAAATACATGTTCCCTTCAGAACACCGCCAAGAAAACATTTCCGTACTAGACGACGGCCAAATTTTATCAAATCCAAAGAATGTGCCAAATTTGTTAATTCTTATTTCCCAGTAGTACGTAAAATATTGAAATCAGTATTGTGGTTGGTTGCTTCAACTAACTTGCATTTTGTGGGAAATGCTGGATTTGTAATACTTGTAAGAATACTGAAAAAATGCGTTGAATTTATCGTTTTCACAATTATTTACGTCGTCCCAAGTGTCCTGATTCCAAAAATTTAATATGGATAATTTTGTTTCGTTGATCTCTAGGAAGTTTCTGGACGATTTTAAGTGGTTTTTATTTACTTTAATTTTTAATATTAGGGCAAAGTGGTCGCTGTGTTCCGCGTTAAATACTTGAGAAGCATACGAGAGTCTACTATTGACAATTATCTGGTCTAGAAATGTTGAATATGAACCGGAGAGGCGAGTGGGGTCGATTATTGTAATAACAAAATTGGCGGAACTGATTAGATTATTGAGTCGATTCTTAGGATTGTACGCGGAATCTAATTCGTTGAGGAAATCTATATCAAAATTGCCACAGGTAACAATAAATTTCGTGTATTTCCGTGTGAAGTTTCTAAACAATTTCGTAATTTCAGAAAAAGTATTTCAGGATCTGATTGAGGAAGTCTATAATACACTAAAATACAACCCTATATCGATTAAATGAATTGCAAAATGTTTCAAGATCTTATCTTGCTTCTTGTACGCCTAACGACTTCAATGGCTGTCTTAATTCGCGAAAACTGCAAAAAAACTGTCTGGCTTTTTTATGGTCATTTTTATGTTTATCATAATCAAAGCTGTAAAGTCAACAATCATTTTTAGTCCATTTTATTTGCATGTACTTGATTCACAATAGCATGTAGTTGCGTTTACCTTTCGCAGTCCTTCATTTCACTGAAGCAAACGAATGACTCGTACTGGCTCCTTTTTGAAAATGTACCGATCCGATGTTTATGTAATCGCCAGGACATTCTCGTCCTCAAAAAACTAAGGGTCTATTATGCCTTATGACATAGCACACCACGTGTTAATTTTGTTGCAGTGCAACGAACATTGGCTGAGTAGGATTTTCTTGTGCCCAATAACGAAAATTTTGTTTATTTACAAATCCACCAAGGTGGAAATGGGCTTCGTCCGGCATCCACAGCTTGTTAACAAACTCATTGTCATCGCCTACATTTAGAACCATTCGTTCACAGAATTGTCGTCGCAGTAGGTGATCATTGGATTTCAGCTCCTGGACGATCTGCAACTGTGTGGGTGGCAAATCAAGCCCTGTAGCAATTTTCTTCGAACACTTGATCTATGCAACTAGACAGACACTGCTCGACACATTGGACGATGTGGGCTTCCTATGACAGCAGTCTGACCAGCTTCGGCAGCGTCTCGATTACGAACGATTCGCACACGCGCTGAAGGTTTCTTTTTCATTGCTAATCCTGCTAACTCAAAATTACGTATCCAGGTGTTAGAACACGATCATTGCAACTTAAATTTAATTGACGGAGGAATTCTCTACGTACAGTCTCCACACTGCCATTATTTTTGTAAAAAGCTTCGATTGCAAAAACACGTTGCTCATCACTCCACGTGTCCATGATAACTAAATGGTAAGTCGGCGTGAGTTAGCTACTATATTTTACTCAGTGCTAACTATCGCCTAGAGCTAACAACACAAATTTCCTGTTTCTCAAAATCATCGTATACTTCAAATTTTTTAAAAAGATTTTGAGCGTGCAGTTTACTGAATATTTCTTAGTTTTTGAAATTCCATCAATTGATGTAGTGTATAGAGGAGGTACTGGAATTACCTTTACTGTCACTGATTTTGGGATGGCACCGTTTTTTTGGGGGGGGGGGAGTGGGGATGAGGAGGACTTTGTATTAAATTTTTTCACCCATTTATTTTGCTATATATTTGTGATTCTTGAGAAATGTAATTGAAGTTAGATTGTGGAGAGGAATATGAATTTGGTACAGCTTCTCCTATATAAATTATATCCTGGGTTCAAGTCCCGGTGGTTTGTAGCTTAGAATTAATTAGAAAATTTGTAGATTTTCACATTAATGTCGCAGTTCATGTTGCTATGACTACTGAAAAGCTAACCCTCCTTAGATGATAGGCTAACCTGCTCCTGACTTTAGCTGCGGTGGCGAATGTGTTCTCTCTATTTATCAGTTTAATCTTTCTAATTATTTAATTTTTTCGAGTTTTTTGATCCAGTTCCTAACTTTCATTGTAGTGAAAAATTCTTTGTTCTGTAAGTGAAAAAAAAACACCAAAAACATTTCCTAAGGTAAGCCTAGTATAATTTCATATTGTCGTCATTCAAAGGAGTGATAAAGTTTACGTAAGTACAAACGAAATCATTAATTTAACTTCTTTGTGCATTAAGAACAATTATCAAGATCCATTTAGATTATCTGGTGCGTATACTATTACTTCATAGTTAACTTTTAAATTAGATACTCAATTGTTGCCTTTGAGCCCAGGGACCGGGATAAAGGATAAACCAATTGAAAAAAATTGTTGCGGCGCTCATTTTCGTCACCATGCATAGGATTATTCCTAAATTTAACCATTTTTTCTTGATTTTTTTGTAGTTATTCATTACACTCTAACATAACATTGCATCAGCTATTGTCGAATTAGTTTACCTGCAGTTGTCCTAAATAATTATTTCTGTTATTTTAGTTGTCGGTTTGTTTATTTTAATATCTCATTAGCAATTTACGTAGTAATAAATTTATTATACTAATATTTGTCAGTGTTAGTTGTCAGTTTTCGTGTTTAGTCATTTACTTTTGTCTTTAAGTTGCTAACCAACTGACAACAATGGACACAATCGCATTCCTCAACGCATTCAAAATTGATCTTCAGAAGGCGTACAATGATTTGGTACGTTATATTGACACATGGATCAGTACGCTGGAAGAGGTCAATAAGAACACGATCGGCGGTTGAACTACAGTCAGGAATTCTCGCCGACCTTCCAACTGCTATCACTCGGTTCGATCTAATGCACATGCACCACCCCAACTCTTCACGCAAAATAGGTTTAGTGTGTTAGATGACACGTTCCAGTTTCCTCCCTTACCTAAACCTGGTCGTTTCATCCCCTCCCGTCCGGTACCCAAACCTGTTTACAAACCACGCACTGGTAAGCACAGCCGCCCAAAACCACGTAAAGTTGTGCTACAAAGGGATGAAGCCAACACTTCCACTCAGAAATCAAACGTGCTCATATTTCCTGATTCGCGCGGTCGTCACATGCCCTCCGTTTTGTGTGGATTACTCCGCAACCATTTCTCAGTTTCGAATGTCTTCAAACTGAACGCTCGTTCGGCTGATGTTATTCGAGAACTGGACACTTACACTAAGACTCACAGAGCGGGACACAGTACATCATAAGTGGGCTAAACGATATTAACTTGGGGGGTCATTTCAACACTTCTAAACACTTACAAAAACTAAAAACGACCTTTCAGCACACAGACATAGTACTCTCTAGCCTGCCACAATTCTTCAACGTTCCACAAATAAACAAAGAAATTAGCGTGGCAAACATCTCCCTAAAACATCACGTTTTTTTTAAATTTGCAACCACATCTGACCGCCGAGGACTTTACCCAGCACGGTTTACACCTGAGACCGTCTGGAAAACATCACTTCGGTTCTCTCCTAGCGCCACATCTGACCTCACATTTTCCCTCTACCCCTTCACCCACTCCTATACCACCTCTTCCACATCCCTCTGCTCCTACCTCATCACTTCCTCCCCTTTTCCCATCTCCACACCCATTTCTACCCCTGTTCCTGATCTTTCGCCGCCTGCTTTATCTTACTCGCCCTCATATATTCCTACATCCACATCTCCTTCCGCCCCCACACACAGTTATAACTTGCGCTCAAGAATACGACGTGGTACTCGAAGGTGACAATCGCGTTCGGATGCAGCGTGCGGGCTTGATCCGGAACTAGAAGCTGTACCAAATTCATATTCCTCTCCACAATCTAACTTCAATTCCATTTCTCAAGAATCACAAACTCTTTACGAAAATAAAATAATTGTATTTCATCATAATGTTCAATCCCTTTCAAATAAATTGACTGACGTTGAAATTCTTGAACACGAAAATCCATTCGATTTGCTATGTCTCACAGAACATTAGTTTTCAACTAACAACATAAATGATACATATATTTCCATTTATTATTTAGCAAGTTCTTACTGTGGACAAAATTTTAAAGGAAAACATCCCCATGGAGTTACGTGTATTTACATTCTTAATGATATTTTATCTTCTCAATTGTCAGAATACGAGACCTTCTGCGTTGATAGCTTGTTCGAATTTTCTGCAGTTAAATTTGACCGACATAGGTATTGTTGTTTTATGTATTTATAGACCTGCACAATCAGATCTTGACATATTTTTTTTTCGGAATTTTGAGATTTTAAAACGTATTACACGCAAATCCTAAAAGTCTATCGTTATATGTGGCGATTTCAACATTGATTTCCTGAGTGCTTCCGATTACACAAGTTCACTCATAAATCGATTCAAGAATCTAATCGACTCCTTCAACCTTGTAACTACGATATACGACCCCACTCGCCTCTCCAGTTCATATCAAACATTGCTAGATCAGATTATTGTCAACAATGAAATCTCGTATTTCTCTGAAGTGTTTAGCGTCGGATACAGCGATCACCTTACTCAAGTGTTGACTATTGAAGATAAACTAAAACCACTTAAAATCCTTTACAAGTATTCTAGACAGTTCAACGACACAAATTTATCCATATTTACAAATTATTTGGTTGAGGAAACTTGGAAAGATCTTTACAATTGCCAAAACATTGACGACAAAATTCAATGTATTTATTTCAACATTCCTGAAACATTACAACTGTAGCTTTCCAATGCAACGCAAATTAATTAACGCGAAGAAATACAATAGATGGACCACCCAAAGGATAAGAATTTCTTCCAAAAAAACCGCTGTATATATTATCTTTCAAAACTCTATAACTAACCACCTGAATTCCCTGATTCTTTCCGTAAATGTTTGACTATTCTCCGGAAAGAAGTCTATTGAGGTAAATTTATGGAAAATGATAGGAAGATACTGGACGGAAACCGTGTGGAATATTGTTAAAAATTACACGTCATCTC
>NNCF01134111.1:92776-107477 GCA_002313205.1 Laupala kohalensis | reverse complement strand
ACATACACTGTAGCCCCATCCTGGCCAGGATTTTCTCTCCGGTTTTGCTTCGGGTAGAGGCGGATTTTTTTTATAAAGTCTCGCTAGGCTCTTGCCGAGGAGCGGCATCTATCGAAATAATTATTCTCGAATTAAGTGTTACTTAATATTTGCGAATTACCAACAATACTTTCCGAATGTTTGATAATAATACGTACTTGTGAAATGACTTTTTTGTGTTTTATTAAATACAATATTTGTTGATATTATGTTAAATCCACATCTGCCTTAGGGCCCTTGATCTGAATTAATGGGATTGTCCCTCGCTTGCTTCCGAAGAGTTCCTTCACGTGGTTATACGCAATTTGTAACTGCTTCTTTGACAGTAAAGTTTATTTGTTATATCCACCTGCTCCTAGTATCAATAACTGTAAGTATTACTAGCAACTTCTAGTATCCCTCCACGTGGGCCAGGTTGTTGGTAAACCCAGCTAACCGGTCCACCTAGTGACAAGAGCCTATCACCCAGCTCCTAACTCCTATCGCTCCATGTAGATAAGCTTCAATACCGCGCTACATTTCCCATTTACAAAACCTACAATAAAACATCTTCAAACTAAGCGATTGAAAGAGGCGAAATGCAATTACTTTTATGCAATTAAAAAATTGAAGTATTGTTTATTTATTAACACCTCCCCATCTGCTTGCTAGCATGCTTGCTCGCCGCAGAGTCGCTCTGGATTCAATTCCCGCCAGGGCCAGAGAAAACACATTCAGCTTTTCGCTTTAATGTCCTGGTTCATATAACTGTGACTACTGAAAAGCCAACCCTCCTTGTACCCACTTCCTACTACTACAAGTATCACATACTCTTACTATTACTAACTACTCCTTGTGTGCTATTCTGTACACGCATTCGATATTTTCGGTAATCTCTTGGACAGGCCGGTCTCACAGTTGCGCTATCGACAAGGTAGCCCCGTGTCAATTCTGTACACAGTATTTTCGATAATCGGTACGGCAACCGAATGCAACGTGACGTCAGCATTTCGATGAACGTTGACAGGTACCCTGTTGAGAGGCTATTCGTTTTCACTCAATGAGCAGTCGAGAAATACACTGCTCTCTTTGAATACTCAAGAAAGCGTTTAAGTTTGAACGGGGAAAGTACGTGTCGAAATTAACAAGAATACGAAATTTTTTATACCACATATTTTAGTTTCACGATTTAGTATCATTTAACTTGTTATTTAATTACTAGTGAATACTTTATTGTCTGTACATTGTTTATTTACGCGTTTTAGAATTACTTAAATTGTAAATTGATGTACTACTGCGTATATTTCGTGACTCATAACTTATGCAGTCTAATTTAATTAAACACAATATAAACAAGGCTAAAGGCTACATACTTGCGTGTGTTGAGATGTTTCTACAGGTTAGGTTAGGTTTCTATAGGTTAATACTAAAATCAAACAACCGCACGAAAGCCATGTGGAGTATTGTTAAAAATTACATGTCAACTTCTGAAAATCGCAAAGAAAATATTTCTCTACTAAACGATTGCAAAATCGTATCGGATTCTCAGGACATCGCAAATTTGTTTAATTCTTACTTCTCAGAAGTAGGTAAAATAACGAACTGAATATCTGCATATCAATGTCCTCCAATTATATCCACTCACGTACCGAATTCTATGTTCACTTCCGAAACTAACGCCAGAGAAGTCATGAGAATCATTAGATCATTAAAAAACAAATTTTCAACAGGAATATATGATATACCCGAGTTTATTGTTAAATTTTCGTCCCACATTATATTAAATCTACTCATAAGTATTTTTAATTGTTCTTTATCGGAAGGGGTGTTTCCTAACATATTTAAGAGAGCTAAAGTGAGACCTTTACCAAGAAAGGAAACAAACTTAATGTTGGAAACTATTGACCAATATCTCTACGACCCACTTTTTCATAAATCCTAGAAAAATTGTTCTATAAGCGTCTACTATATCTTTTTATCAAAAATAACATTCTCTCTGACGATCAACACGGTTTTCGGAAATTCTTTTCCACTACAAGCGCCATATTTTCTTTCTTAAACCATGTTACCACATCTCTTGACCGAGGAGAAAATCCTCAAGGTGTTTTCTTCATTTATCTAAAGCATCGATCACGAAATTCTCGTTTCCAAATTGCATTCTTTAGGCATTCGTGGACTTCCACATCAATGGCTAACTTCTTATTTAAAAGATAGATATCAACAGGTCGAAATATCCTATACTAAAAATAAAATACTTAAGCGTTGTCTTTCAGAAACAAAGCTACTTACTTGCGGAGTACCCCAAGGTTCGATTCTCAGCCCTAATTTATTATGTAAAAACGCCTCACTAATTTATTATGTAAACACGCCAACTCGCAAAAGTTTTGTCTAACCTTTCGGCTTGGTTCCGTGAAAATCGTCTCATTGTAANACTGACAAATCTATGTCATTTCACAATAGTAGCACATAATTAAAAACTGTTTCTAATACAAAATTCTTAGGTCTCCATATTCAAGACAACCTCTAATGGAATTGTTACGTTGACAATCTTAATTCCCAATTATGCAAATTGTGTTACGCATTCCCAATCTTAGTTGACGTAGTTAGTCCACATATTTCCCGTTGCGTATATTTTGCAAACGTTTACTCCCGTTACGGCATTATCATAATGCGTTACGGCATTATCTTCTGGGGCAATTCCGGTCAGAACATTCAAGCGTTCAGGATTCAGAAGAGGATAGTTCGGATAATTTGTAAATCTCACCACCGAAACTTTTGTAAACTTTTATTTAAGAAATTAAATATCGTAACACTTCCCTACATATATATTTATGAAACGGTAGTGTTTGTTAAGACCGAATTACTGAAATACAACCCTTGCTTCATACGAAACAGTCTTGTTCACGAACACAATACTCGCAACAGTAATAATATTAATCGTCCTAGAGTGTCAAACACTCTTTGCCAAAAAGGACCGTACCATTCGGGAATCGTTATATATAATTTCCTCCCCAAAAATATAAAAGATATTATGAAATTGAATCTCTTCAAATCCGCGGTTTAAAGCTACCATCTGCACCAGTGCTTCTAAACTGTAAAAAAATTTACAGATTGTAATAAAAGTTAAATCAGTCTTGTACTTTATCACGCCATTGCTGTAGTGTTTTTAAAATAACTTATAACAATTTCAAAAACTATTCTCTTGCGTGATTGTGTTGTCTTATGATTCATATTAATTTAGTTTTATGTGTACTCAACTTTGGCACGGTTGTGTACATTAATTCTGTAGCCCCATGCTGGCCCGGGTTTTTCTTCGGGTAGAGGCGGATTTCTTATACAGGTTCTCTAGACGTTTCTCTAGGGACGTGTTTATTGAAACAAGAAATCGCGAATTTAGAGTTATTTCAATTCTTATGGTTTGTAAACACTATACTCAGAATAATCTATAGTTCGAAAATAATACGTACATGTAAAATAAATTTGTGTTAAATTACAAACATGTTGATATTCTATTAGTATTATAACTCGAAGCTAACTTTTTATATTATCTAGGAATTTTTGCTGAAATTTTTCAATACACCTCTGCCTTAGGACCCTAGATCGGAATTGATGGGATGGTCCCTTGCTTGCTTCCGGAGAGTAAATTAGTTTGTCCTACTCGTGGTCATAAGCACTTTGTAGTGTTTTTGACAATAAATTGGTTCTTGGTTATGTAATAAATGATACAAAATATATTGGTTACAGATAATCTCAAAATGATATAAGCATAAATCGTCGTAAGAGAAAGGTATCAATAAATGTATTAACTATTACTGTGTTGATACCAAAATTCAATTTGCTTCTTCCTCAGTACGAATTATGAATGGAAGAACTCAAGAATATTGTACTTTATTTCGTACACAAAAGTAACACTAATTTACGAAGTACACAAAGGAAATCGCCCACAAAGTTAACACAAAAATGAAATCTCGCACAACGAGCACAAACACGAGGAACAAGCGTGTTCGATAGACTTACCGGCCACAGAGAAGGTGTCCTTTTAATTTTAACGGTCTTGCCGTTTTTAACGATTTTCACCTTCGATAAAGCAGTGTGCAGAAAAGCATTTTTCTGTAGCGTCGATGAAATCGATAAATCAAGGATTTAACGATTACCGAATTCATCGAACCGTGTACAGAATAGCACTCCTGAGCCAAGTTGTTGGTTAACCCAGCTTACCGACACACCTACTAACAACAGCCCCTACCATCCACCTACCTCATATCGCCCTAGATAGATAAGCTTCAATAGCACCACATTTCCCATTTACAAATACTGCTATGTAAAAATAAAAAAGTAAAAATACCTGAAACAGCATTATCACTAGTGTGTCATTTGTTAATATTCCGGGAGGGTCTTTCGAATAAATTGTTCTTAACCTTGAGAATTGTAAAGGGTGAAGAGGATGCGTATTCCTCTTTATTACCTGCTTCAAGGTCGTATGTAAGTGGCATGTTGCAGTAGTTTTCTGTGTTAGTTTAGTCGGTATTTATTTATTTAAAATCTAAACGTACAAAACACAATTTGTACCCATAGAGGTGTATTAAGCTTCCAGTTTGTTGGGGATATATAACATATTTAAAATTAAAATTAGTCAGTATAATTGTACGATTTAATAATTTTTGGAAATGAATTAATTTGAACTTAGTTGTGATATTAGAATTAGTGGGAAATTAACTCAAGACAAGCATACAAGTGACAAGTGAAGTTGATAATGAAGGGAGCACACAAAGTTACCTAACCATAGTGCCTGTAAGGAGATTTACATTTTTAAACTTGTGAGAGGAAGTTTCACTATTTTACTTGATGAAAAATTTTTCCTTCATTTTTTTTTAGACTGAGAATGCAAAAGATGCCCAAAACGATCAACAAGCTACTTCTGTTGCAATTCCAACTGATCCAATTCCGACAACTGAAGCCCCCACTGCCCAAGTGACTCCTGCATCGCCTGTCGAGGCGACTCCTGCATCGCCTGTCGAGGCGACTCCTGCATCGCCTGTCGAGGCGACTCCTGCATCGCCTGTCGAGGCGACTCCTGCATCGCCTGTCGAGGCGACTCCAGCATCGCCTGTCGAGGCGACTCCAGCATCGCCTGTCGAGGCGACTCCAGCATCGCCTGTCGAGGCGACTCCAGCATCGCCTGTCGAGGAGACTCCAGCATCGCCTGTCGAGGAGACTCCAGCATCGCCTGTCGAGGCGACTCCTGCATCGCCTGTCGAGGCGACTCCTGCAGGTGTTTCGGAAACAAAAGGAGATGCATCTAAAGTTGCCTCTGCTCCAATTAGTTCCCCCCAAAATGATACTGAACCAGAAGTGTCTTCACAAATCGAGGAAACACAAGAGGTAAGTTAAACCATACTGATCCCATCTGGCACAGCTGTCTCTACATGCTGCTGCTGCTGTTGCTGCTGCCGCCGCCGCTGCCNCTACTACCACCGCCACTACACTTCTACTACCACCGCCACTACACTTCTACTACCACCGCCACTACACTTCTACTACCACCGCCACTACACTTCTACTACCACCGCCACTACACTTCTACTACCACCGCCACTACACTTCTACTACCACCGCCACTACACTTCTACTACCACCGCCACTACACTTCTACTACCACCGCCACTACACTTCTACTACCACCGCCACTACACTTCTACTACCACCGCCACTACACTTCTACTACCACCGCCACTACACTTCTACTACTATCGCCACTACACTACTACCACCACCACCACTACCACCACTTTTGGTTTATGAATTTAATTTTTTTGAATGTTGCATTATTTTTTAAGTATACTTACAGAAGATTTTCTTAATTTCCTCGACTTATTAAAAAAGTAACAAGTTCAGTTATCAACAATGTTCTCATTAAATTTTAAAGGAGTGGTATTTCTGCATGTCCTCTGATTTACATGGGGTCCAGCAGTTTGCATGTTGTAACTATTGTAAATACTTTCTCCACGGATGGAACGTGGATTATGAGGTCAAATTTTTTATGTTTATACAATTTATTTTTCTAAATAATTTACTAATATTATTTTTAAACAATCAGATTTCTTTAAAATGTGTAAGTTAACTCTTCAACAATAATTTGATCACCTCTATATGAATTTCTTTCCTAGAAACAAATTTTGCATTACTCTAGTTTGGGGTAATACTGTTTGTTGTGTAAATATTTCTGTTGAATAAAAAGTGATTTGTGTATCATACAGCACAGAAAAAGAGAAAATGTTCTGAATTTTAATTTCATTTTGAAGTATTTCTTCTTCTTAATATAATATGAAAATTTATTGCATTATTTACATTACATACAGTGTTTTCGGTTGTTTCCTCCAAGAGGGAAGGATTGTTTGGGAACACAAATTCAGTTAATCTAATCAGGTTTTGTTGATAGTGAGTTTATTGTGTTCTGCGTACGTTGGTTTCAGGATCTTACTGTTTGCTCAAGAATCAAAGTTTCATCAAGTAGCCATGTCATTAACTTTTTATCCACTCATGCTTTGGGAAGTACGTGGATTCTTCTTACCATTCCTACCACTATTTCTTGAACTTCCATGTACATTGTGTGTTATAAGAATAAGGTGATGGGCTTAATTGTTCAAGGATTTTGGTGATTGTCTAAATTATATGATGGTTTTTGTTAAAGTTGTGAGGAAATGTGTACTAGTACTCACACTTTTAGATCCATAGTTTATGTAGTCATCCCCAGTGAACAAGCACTCAATGGGCAGAGGAAATTGAAATTACATGGACAGTTTCTTATGTGGCCAACCCTTGTCTGCTTTATTTTGCTTTTGATAGATGTTTAAAGATATTTGTTGTGTTGCATTGGATTAGTATAGATAGCTGTCAAAACTGGACAGGAATATGATATAATTTTTAGTAATTCTGAGAATTCATAGTTCTGTGAAAAATTTCTGGTCATATGAAACTTCAGTTTTGAGAGAATGTTTTTTTCCCTAATGTGGACATTTTTTCAGTTTCAAGTATAGTTAACTATTACATGTATAAACAAAATACATAAATTTTCGACAATATTCCTTTTGAACTCCTTGTTTGGAAATTTGTAGAGAGATACTAGTCTGTAAACCTGAAAGTACTGTGAAAATTGATTAAATATTTTAAGTTTTTAAAAATGAGTAATCGATTTCTTAAGCTTGGAAAAATAAAATAAAATCTTTGTTATCGTTTCTTGTGGTTGTCAAACGCAATTTCATTGGAGGTAAATATCGGAAGTACCAATTTGGAGATCGCAGGAAGTAACTTTTGTTGTCATATTTATTTATTTCTTCTCTCTTGGGAATCAAATACATGGTCTGCACGCATATTGGATGTTATAAATGAAGTAAAGTGCTCAGTTATCTTACTTTTTTATTTTTTACGGGCCAGTTGCTCATTACAAATTTTGATTTAACGAGGACTACAAGGAAAATTGAAGAAAATTTATCCAGTCTGGGTAAAATAAAAACGATTAAACTATTCAAGTATTGACGTACAGGAAGTTTTCGAAGGAAAAAAATTCCTCTGCGTCCTTCTATGGGAGTAAAGGGGTTGAGTTAGCTATAGAAGTATTTAAGAAGGTTATAAAGGAAAAAGGAACAGCCTTATGTGGCCCAATATGGAGATGAAATCCAAAATTTCACGATTATGTAAGTCTAATATGATCTTAAGGCCAAGTTTGCCGCTTGGTCAGAGCATCCTACTCTCAAAAATTTTACTTAACGCCAAATTTGAGCCATTTTCATTGGGGAAGAAAGAAGTAACGCATGTTTTGATACAGCATATTTTGGGAAAGTGGTTAACATGAGACAGTTGTCGAAAAGTCAAAAGATGCAATTGACACGAGTCTTCATAATTTGGAAACTAGATCAAAACACGGAATTTTTAATTTTTTTTGCGTAAACCAGATTTCTTTAGTTCAAAAGGGCGCGTTTTGTCAACGAGTTTAAACTATTTTTAAATACCTTTAATATTTTAAGCCAATACCTAGAATGAACTTTAATCATCGGGAGACCATCAAGAACTAAACAGAAAAAGTTAAAAAATGGGCGGGCGCACAACTAAAGTGAAGCAAAATAGCTCTGATTTACGGCCTCAAAATAAGCAAAAAGTAACGATATAAATTTCAGTGATTTATATCTCCGGTTCCTGAATGTGTATAGGGTTATAACTCGGGGAAACGTCAGATTTTCAGAAGTATTTTGACTCAACGAAGTTTGAACCAAAATCTGTGGCATGGTCGCAACAAACTTTAGTGGAAATACTGCAAATACCAATATATGTATATTAATACCACGACTGAACTATATTAGCGATAGGCATCCATTTTTAGTTTAGCACATTCATTGAGTTTATTTTTTATTTTTAGATTTTGAAGACGTGATTTTTCACACATTTTCATATACGTATTGCTTTTAGATTGGTTTGTTTTTAGACATGAAAATGAACAATCGAATGTCGGATGCCATGCATTCGGTCAAAAAGCAGAGTCTCCTAGGTAGAATGATGCCAAAAGTAAAAAAAAAGAAGATAGTTTTATACTGCCGCGTACACCCATTGAATACCATAGTGGTGTTGAATGACGCGATTGCTTTGTTACAAATATCGGATGGCATATTTCATTCGACGTATTTAATTATAATCGTTCTCCAGTTGACAACTAATAATTTAATAAGTCATTTCAATCATTGATTGCCTATTCAATTTTTATGTACTAAATGTCGATGTTCAGAATCAATAACTCTCTTCACTTTCATTCCCGACGCGCTCTCTCATCTTCTGTTATATTTCCTATCGAGTCGCCTTTCTCTGAAAATGTTTAACTTGCTTCTCTAATCTTCGTTAATAAGAAGTTAATTTTAACCTTTCTTTTTTTAACGAAATACATAAAAAAAACATTTTGTGTTGGATTTTTCTTATTGAATCTGATCAGTGAACAGGTCTTATAGACCCATGGCGTACGTATCCGATAAGTACCATTACTGTAAGATGACTTTTTTTCAGTATTTCAATTCTTCTTGTCCAATGTAAAATCTATGTACAAGATTGCGTATTCCCGCATAAAATCTTGGGACCTTTTATTTATAAAATAATGTTACATTTCTTTCATGGCATTTCAATTTTGTTTTACAACAAGACACTTTTGCATCATATTTTGCTTAGGAATGATATGCTATGCATTATACGTTTTAAGGGTTTGTGATTTTGGTGTGTTCTGTATGGTTCGTCCAACAATAATCCAGGTACCACAACTTTCAGGAAAGCTCTTCTCAATTTTCAGCTTCAAGCTCCTGGAAATGCTCCTGAATCATCTTTGGCACAGGCAGTTGTGGAAGCCACGTCCACTCTTCCGAATCAAACGAATTCCGTAACCCCCGAATATACCTCATCTCAGCAAACACTTCCTTTAACAACACTAAACAGCGGTCCTGCTACCAATGAAGTATCACTTACTACTGTCGCTGATAATATGTTAGACTCACCCAAACATACGACTCGAGAGATCCCTGAGCTGAAAGTATCTCCCTCATCCATCGAACCCATTTCCCATTCTCCAGAGGATCCTGCCTCAGGCGTGAGAGCTGAAAACGTACCACTGACTCAAGACCCGCGAGAGGCTCCAGCTGGACCTCCTCCACCCATTGAAGCGCCCGCCGACCTTCCGTCTCCCACTGAAGCGCCCGCCGACCTTCCGTCTCCCACTGAAGCGCCCGCCGACCTTCCGTCTCCCACTGAAGCGCCCGCCGACCTTCCGTCTCCCACTGAAGCGCCCGCCGACCTTCCGTCTCCCACTGAAGCGCCCGCCGACCTTCCGTCTCCCACTGAAGCGCCCGCCGACCTTCCGTCTCCCACTGAAGCGCCCGCCGACCTTCCGTCTCCCACTGAAGCGCCCGCCGACCTTCCGTCTCCCACTGAAGCGCCCGCCGACCTTCCGTCTCCCACTGAAGCGCCCGCCGACCTTCCGTCTCCCACTGAAGCGCCCGCCGACCTTCCGTCTCCCACTGAAGCGCCCGCCGACCTTCCGTCTCCCACTGAAGCGCCCGCCGACCTTCCGTCTCCCACTGAAGCGCCCGCCGACCTTCCGTCTCCCACTGAAGCGCCCGCCGACCTTCCGTCTCCCACTGAAGCGCCCGCCGACCTTCCGTCTCCCACTGAAGCGCCCGCCGACCTTCCGTCTCCCACTGATTTTGCTCAATCTCCTGTCGACCTTCCTGTTACTTCTGGGATTCCCGAGGACCACTCGTCTGCTGAAGTTTCTGAGAAACTGAGTACAGAAATTTTACAGCACCTTCCTCCACCATCAGAATCTCCTGTAGACTTGCCCCCTCCCGAATCTCCATGTATTTCCAGTCATATTCCTTCGAATTTATTGCCCTTTACAGGATGTAGTACTGCGCTTCAGGATATCAACATTTCAGACATTTCTTTGCCTCAAAATATTCCTTTGTATGAATCAGAACCTACATTGCCTAATACAACCACATCATTAAATGTTAGTATCCCAGAAAACATAAATAAATCCTCACCCCTCCTGTGTGCTTCTGTTGCTCCTGCTCCATCTGCAGTGGGCATGAAAATAGTGCAGGAGGAAGATGTCCTTCCACCTGCCCTTCAAGTAGAGGTGGCAGAAACTCAGGCTCCAGCTGAAGCACCAGCACCTGCCTCTGAGAGTGCACCCTCACCAGTATGTAGTTGTAGAAGATTGTTCATGTAGATAGAAGTTGCTTTTATAATTTATATTTCCAGTGTCTTGTTGTATATTTAATTTTTGTAATCTCTTAGTATATTAAGAATTTAGTTCTTCATTCGTCTTTGTTTGTGGGTCCTTTTGGAGCTCTTCTCTTCCCTGCATGTGTGCTTGACTTAATCCAGATGCATTGTAGTTTAATAATACCTCTGGAAGAGAACATTGTATTGTGGCTGAAAACTAATTTCACTAATATGAAACATAGTTTCTTATTTAACTGTTTTTGCTTACTGTGAATTAATAAGATGTCCAAGTGTTTAAAAATTACCAAAAGGCAGCATTTTTTTTATATGCTGTGTTTTTTCCCGTTTCGTATTATAAGCTCACCTGACAAAGTATTAGCCACTCCCAGGAGATTTCATACTAGTATCGTATAACACCGCCTCTAGTCCTGACCTCAATGCAGTGAGTAAGAGCATCGAATAGTTTCTTCAGGAATGCCATATCCAGCTGAAGCCACTCATTGATAATGATATCCCACAGAACTACCAAATTACGAAGATGTTGATGGCTACATCTCATCCGCTGTTCTGAAAACTCGGCGACATTTTCTATAGGATTAAGATCTGGTTATATAGTGGATCAATTCAGGTGTGGTGGGGTCCCCGAGTGTGCATTGAACCAGTAACATACGCAGCCCTGTGAACATGGCTGTTGTCAATTTGGACAACTAGTGCCCACTGCATACTCATCGTAAAAATTTAGATGAAAAGGCAACACTTGGTCACCGAGAATGTTCAAATAAACATCCCAGTTCACGGTCATAGTAACCTGAATGAGTAGACCCAAGTCAAGATACGAAAAACATCCCCAAACCATCACAGAACCACCTCTAGCCTGCTACCAGTGTGCTGTTGTGAGGGGATGGCTAATATTTTGTTAGGTGAGCTTAGATTTAAGCAAGTTGAAATTTATGAAACACATTACTGAGCCCAATGAAAGTCAACCTCCCAGCGCCTTTTCGAATAATACCAGAGTTCAGTGTTATAATGTAGAATTTGTTTGAGTACTAAACTTCCATTAAGTATTAGTTTTTTAACAGTATTAGAATTTTTTCTTAAACAAAAATTTTTGCATATAAGTATTTCATTGAGAATTGTACGTTCTAAGTTCATTATGAAGTTGTATGAAAAATGTTTTGTCTGGGTAAAGCCCATTGTTGAAGCTGCACCTGAATTGGTTGATGGAACAACAGCAGCTTCAGCTGAAAATGCGACCAACACTGAAATCACAAGTAATTCCCAAGTTTCTGCTGCCACTGAACCAGCTGCTGCTGAAGCTCCTGTTCCGGTTGAAGCTGAGAGCCCTATGGTTCAGGATTCTGTTACCTCTGTTACATCTGAGCTCCCAATTGCTTCTTCAGAACCTGCTCCTGCTACCGAATCAGAGAAGCAGGAAGTCATGGAGGTACAACTATTTTCTCAGAAAAACTTACTTATCAATATTTTGATTGCAACAAACCTTGATAATAGCAAGAACTGAAATGTCTTTCTATAATAATTAGAAATTGTAAACAATTTCTTCTTCTTCTGCTTCTTCCTCCTCTTCTGCTTCTTTAGTTTTTATAAGCATAAGCTTCCATGGCCAGAAGCACTATATATAAAGTTGTCCAAGACAACCACCTTAGTTAACCACTACCAATGTTTCGGTAGTCATCTTATGGCCTTCACGGGATTGTCAGAGTCCAATGTACCTAAGTTACTGTTGTAGTCTGCAGAGTGAGACACTATTGTTTCTTGTTTCCACTTAGATAACTACTTCTTTTCCTTTACAAAAGTGCCCAGTTTCTAGTGTGTAGACACAATGTCTTTGGCTGCCACTGGGAATTGGGTTTTAAAGAGCTTCACTTGAGAGTTAACATGCATAATCCTGTTCAAATAGGGGTGGAAAAGTGGTAATCTGGAATATTGATTAGTTTTCACAGATAGATTTATATTATTATTATTATATTCTCCTCCTCTTATGACTTAAATAGTTATTTTTTACATAGTCTCTTGGAAAACAGAAGATAAGTGTAATATTCTGGATAGATAACTCTGTATCAAATGCATGAATAAATAAATGTAAAAAACTAGTTATTGATAGGAAATGGTGCAGGTTTATTGATAAAAATTTTATCATATTGAAAGTAAATTCCTACTGACACAACATGTAAGACTATCATTTCTCAGTGAAACTTGTGGTTTGTATCTTGGGATCTTATCATAATTTGTGTTAATACTCTTTCTTAAAGTGAATATCAATTGTTATTGAATAATTATATTCTTAATCCTGACTGGTACTTCAATTATTTTTCAGGTTCCATCTGAATCCACTGCATCAAATAAATCTCCTGTTGAAGAATAAGGAAACTTGAAAATATCTCCAGTGTTCTGTCTCATTGATTTCAAATGATATGTGTAAAGGATGTTTTGGAACATTCCAAAGATGCATGAAACACTGAAGCGCACAGACACAGATTAATATGGTTTGTTTTTAAAAATGTGTTTTTGGCCAGTCCATAGTTTAAAAGTGTGCTTGTGCCTTGGAGCATCTAATATGGCTCAATGTGAGTTCAACTCCAGCAAGTGATCAGCTGATACCTACAGGTTTTAATACAATATGTGAAATGTATGAATATATTTGTAACAAACAAATAAATACTCAATCAGGTATTCTCTGCCACAAACAAAAGATCACTTAATGAATGAGAGTGCAATTTGAATCAGGAATATCTTAAATGAGCAAGGGTGATCTTTTATAGGTAGGCTGACAGTTTATGGGAGTAAACTACTGGTAACCATAAACTGTCCTTTATTCTTTTTTTCTTCTAATTTTTTTTTCTTTATTCTCTCTCTCTCTTTTTCATTGAGGGAAGAGGTTTGTATGAATCTCTATTTGTAGATCTTTGTTCTAAAAAAGAGACTTTTTTATTACATCTCATGAAAACAACAAACATTTGGATAATTTTTGACAATTTTCAAATCTATTTTCTTAAAAATGTTTTTGTATTTGTAATATTCAAATATTTGTATTGTTGACAGAGTTTTCTGCTTATTACTCTAGTGTAAATGGATCAGATGATGGATTTAAAAATAGATTTACTTTCTCCTGGTCCAAGAATCTAGGAAACTCTATTAATAAACAATGGAAGTCTCAAATAATGTATTAATGATCTCTAGAATGAGTATATACATATTTATATATTTCTGATTAATTTTTTTGTATCTTGCTAATTATACTTAGAATTTGAACATAGTAGTTACTTCAGCTTTTTGTCCTTTTCTGAACATTTCAGGCAGCTCCATGTTCCTAAAAGATTTGCATGAAAGTTAAATTATGTTAACAAAATTGAAAAGTAAGAAAAGATGATGCAAAATGAATTTTTCAAGGATCTTTTTAACAACGAATATTGATGTATATTGGAATCTGTATGAATATCAATTGTTCACATTACAGATTTCAGATGAATTGAAGGATCATATACTTACTGTACATAATATATCAGAATATGTTGGAATTAAGACTTTTACGGTAATCAGATATATCCTAAAGTTTGGATGATATTTGAAACCTAAATTTTAATAACTAAGCAATGTTCATGTCAGAATACATTGAATTCGAAACTTTAAAAACCTGTGTTCCAAGTTTGTTGTCACAGACTAATGTGATGACCTATTCTTTATTGTGAATTTATTAAACCTACTATTATAACAGTCGTGTGTATATGTTTATTAATTATATGAATAGAGGGTGTTTCCCACTTAAGATTAATCTTTATTTATTGTTATTCCTGGTGAGCATGTGTTGTACAACCTTTTCTTGAGACAGACTTTGTTGCCATTTTCAGTTAATTTTTATTTTAGGATTCAATCTCAAGGGATTAGTTGACAATTATTTATTTATATATAT
>NNCF01134111.1:0-92662 GCA_002313205.1 Laupala kohalensis | reverse complement strand
TATATATATATATTTATATATATATATATTTATATATATATATATTTATATATATATATATTTATATATATATATATTTATATATATATATTTATATATATATATATTTATATATATATATATATATATATATTTTAAATTTCCTCCTGAGAAGATCGTTACCCTCTATTGGTTAATAAGACAACATGAAAGTAATATCTGTTCTTCATGCAGTGAAATATTGGTGCTAAGTAAACCATAAATCATTTAATCTGTAATTTATTTTAAAAGTATCATCTACTAGAAACAAATTTTAGTGAAATAAGCACACACTACATTGCAATTATTCGCAGACACTTAACTGTCTACCTAAATAATCCTCTGAGGGAGAATTTTATTGGGAGCAGTCTAGAGGAATGCAGGAGAGTGGCATAATAAAGATAAATCAACTTAGGGTACACAAAATAAAAAAAACAAATTTTGTTTGTGAATTAAACAAAACTTTTTAGCTGGTGTGTATATTTATGCCATAGGAATTTGGGACTGAACAGATTAAGTTAGATGGATGAAGATAGAACTATGTGCAAGTAGAATGTTTGTGAAGGAACTGTTATGAAGTGACACACATTCTTGGGATGATTACAAGAGACAGAAGTTTAAGGTTGGTGTATTGTGACCAATTAGAATTCTTGATCATTCCATATCTAATGTACACACTTGCAAACCAAATAAAAATACAACCTTCAATAATTGCCGTACTTGGGGAAAGCGGGCTCTTCTTCAAAAATTGCGCTGGAAACAAGCTAAATAATACCAGCAAGACTCGGCTGGCTTTTTCATAAGACTATGAATTGATATTAAACATCTAAAGTCATCCTCGACTCTAGAAGTGTACTCCTCTCTACTCTGGTAATTATCTGAAGCTTTATCAATTCAATTTTTAATGTATTTTTTTACGTGACCAGAGCAGATTGTGATCAAATTTAGTAGGAAGGTAGGCTTTTAATACACTAAGAAACATACCAAATTCATTGTAGTATGTGATTGCATTTAGAAATTATAAATATGTAAAAATGAATCAAAAGTCCCAAAAAGGCTCAACTTATTTCCTATATTTATTGGGTTTCTTTGTATGATCATAACAGGAGATAATCAACTTTATAATTGAAGAGGAAAACAGTTGCATATTCAAAATCTTAATTTTGATTTTTCATTCATCATAAAGAACACTTCAAAATTTATAACATGAATAGTTAATACTCTTTTCTGAGGCCAGGAATATATGAATGTGGGATTGTAGTGGGTTATGCTATGTTTTTAAAAGGTTTATAATATATCCTGTATATTGGTGAAATACAGTACCTAACTTAAGTCTTGCAAAAAATTGGCATGACCAATTGGTGCTTCAATTACTGTTACAATAAGGAAATTTGTAATGTGGAGTTAATATTTTCAACTGGCAACTGGGTTTTTCCAGAATCTACTCAATTGGATTCATTGGTACTCTACATTTGCCATAGTAACTTTTATCTTCATTCTTGACAAATTCTATAGTTATATTAAGTAGTATTCTAATATTTTACTACATTAAGAGTAGTTGAGTCTCTCTGATAAAAAAGAGTTATTACTTATTTGATCAGGTGCGGATACAAGGGGAAGGTCACGGGGGTCATGACCCCACACCCAAAAAAATCCCATAGACAAGGTGGTATGTAGTAGCAGAAATGTGTTTGAGATTTTCGAACAGGTTGAATGATTTTTAATCAGTAATTAGTACTGCAGTATATTTGTGGAAATGATTGAGCAACATCCAGCATGCCCTACCCAGTTCAACAATGTGGCAGCAATGGTGGTGCCATTGTGGTTGAGAGTGTGTGTGTATGTGTGTGAATCACATGAAATGCTAGTGGGAAGAGAGTAGTCTTCAGAGGTCCATCAGCTATGAATAACAGTTCTGTATAAGCGGATCACTGCTCGGCGACACTTTGCAATACTGCAGCATTCATTATCGTACAAGGGTTCTGAGCAGCAGTCTGTTGTCATGGTAACTAGAGAGATATAAAAATCTTCCTCGTAAATTATATTAATTTGAGAGCACTCCCCCACTATTTGACTACTATTATTTATTAACAATAGTAGTGCATTGTGCAATGTCACCAGTCCGTAGCAGAAGAATAAACAACCACTGCATGCAAATGTAATAACGAGTTAAGTGGGAGAAGAGGCGCAAAGAATTTGTATTAAAAATATTAATCCTTAATGAGTACAAATTGTTCATTTTGTTCCTTGTTTGAGCTTGATTTATTAACATGTTTTAATATAAACCTATACTTCCATAATCATAGATCACTTTTTAGGACTTAACAATATTCCAAAACACCAACTCTTATCAAAGAAATTGGAGTTTGTAAGTCTCATAATATTTTATAGAAAATTTATGTAGAATGCTTTAATTAATTTGTTTGTTTTTTTCATTCATTTTTGTCACTGTCAATTGTGACAACCCTGTCTACATTATACCATAATTATTACAGAGTTCTGTTTGTTCTATATGGTTCTTCTTTCTTTACCATTTGCTTCATGTTCTGGAATCCATCTCTTTCAATACCAGCGGTCATCTTGTATCTGTGAAAATGTTTCTTAATATCCCTATTTCTAATATATAATTTTCAAATTTAATGTAACTATCCTTCTCGTCAATCAGTTTTTTCATCTATTAAACTTATAATTTTCTTCCCTACTATTTCCTTCAGGTATCTTGATCTTTCAGATCCAGAGAGATCACAATCCTATAATATATGGTTAGATGTCTCCTCTCCTTTCATACAAATGCATTGTTTGTCCATTGCATTTCCAATTCTGTACAAATAGTCTTGGAAATTCTCATGACTGTCAGATTCTCCAGAAATAGTGGGCTTGGGGAGAACCATTTCTTGTTTTTTTCTCTAAATGTCACATCTTGGATATATTTATGTCTTTCTCTCCCTTTTGCACTCTTATCCCACCTCCTTTGCCATCCAACTAAAAGAGCCCTAGTTAATTCATTTCATCCCTTCCTTCCTTCCTTGCTCCCTCCCTTTTCCATTTAGCATTATTTTTCCATCTTTTATTTCAACAATCTTCTAAATTTTAACTTCTGAATCTGTAGATCCACTGGCCACACTCCACTCAAAACCTCCGGAGCATCAGTTGATATGGTCTTGTAACAACCGCTTAAATTTAAAAGGCACAATCTCTGTACTGATTGAAGTTTTCTCTCAAAGTTCACATTAGCAACTCATGTCCCCAGACAACAGCCATAACTCAGGATTGATCTTAACCCTCCCCTTTACAAAAGATTCAGCTCCTTTTGTTGATATTAAATTTACTAATTCCAATTCTCATGTTATAGTAAATGCCTAAATACCCTTCATTTTCTTTGTCAGATACTTTAGATGATTCCAGAAGAACAACTTTTCTTCTATTATTATTCCTAAATATTTTATTTCTCATACGATTACCAATTTTTTCCCACTTATCCATACTATTGGATCCTGTCAGTTCTGTTTTGAGTGGCCAAACCACATCTTGTTTTTTCTTTGGATATAACAAGCTGTAATTTGCTACATATAGTTTCACACAGGTTTATAACTTCTGGTGCCTTTTTCTCCAACTGTCTTGTGCTTCTCCCCTCCACAACAAATGCTACATCATTGGTGTATGCAACACATGGTACTTTTGCTCCACTCATCTCCAGGAAGTTATTCAATAAAAGGTTCCATAGAACAGGTCCCGATGTAGACCCTTGGGGACAGACAACCTTGATTTTCTCAATTATATGTTCTCCACCTATTTGGAAAAATGTCTACTTTCTAAATGACTAATAATTTTATGAAAGTAATTTGGAATTCCTATTTTTTTCATCATTTGTAAAACTAGTGTCCAGTTTGATCTGTTGAAAGCTCCCTTGAAATCCAAAAAGATGCGTAACGTGTATTTCTCATTCCTAGTCAGATTATCAAGAAGTTTAAGAACTGCATCCTCAGTACTTAATCCCTTTCTAAAGCCAAATTGTCTCTTGTAATAATTTATCACCTAAATAATTTACTGAACTTGTCTAGAATTTTTCCAAGTACTGGTAAGAGGGTGATGGGTTGATATGACGAGAGTTCAGATGGATTCATGTCTATCTTTTAAGAAGAATTTCATGCATCCAATCTTCCATACTTGGAAAGTATGATCTAGATAAACACTTAAAGCTTACATATTACCTTGTGTACTTGTTGACCACTCTCTAAAACCATCTCATAGGTTATATTGTCATGCCCTGCACTTGCTCGTCACTTTAATCCCTTTAGGACAGCTATCAGTTCCTCCATGCTGAAGTCGGTATACTCCCCTATTTCACATTCTCCATGTACAGTTCTTTCTTCTGTATCTCCAACTAAGTTATACACTAGAACCGTTGCAATATCATGCCATCTTGTTCCTTCGTCCTCGGTACCATTAGTGATGGTGTGCCAAATTTGTCTTCTTTTAATCCTGTCTACACTCATCAGGTACGGAATGCTTCTACACGATTTCCCTAAACTCTTCTCTAAAAATTTCTCCCAGGCGTCGATTTTTGCACTGCTTTTTTTCTGTTTAAAAGCTGTCCGCACCGCTCCATGGCTTCCTTGAAACTCATTCCCTCGACTGCCTCTTCTCCGTTTTGCATTGTGTGACAATGTCCTTAGCCTGTTTCTTTCCTTTTTTTAATTGGGCTAACTCTTTGGTCCATCACATTTGTCTGTCTCTCTGCTGCCGTTTTGTCTTCATGCATGAAGACAACCAACAAACAGGCATCGACTCCTTAAATGCACAAAGCTGGGAGAGTTCCCTGTGATGTGTGAGCTCCATGCTGCGCTTAATCACAGCAAGCGAGTAATCACCTGCAGGGTCTGATATGACACCTGAAGAGCTGGTCAAGGAATGGGACGCTGATCGTGTGGTAGAGGTCAGTAAGATAATGAGGAAGGTTGGTGGTGTTCCTGAGGAAACCGCCTCCATCATACCATTGAACTGCTCTGCGCTACCGAAGGACATCAAAACAGGATGGCTAAACCTGCCAGTGCTGCCCTTTATTCCAAATCATCTGCGCTGCTTTCAGTGCCTGAGCTTTGAACACGACAACATCGTGTAAGGGCTGTGCAAGTTGGGGCAAGTGCGGGAAGGAGACACACAAACACGGCGTTACACGATATCAGGACTCAATTATCTGGGTCAGGTTCTCACCAACAACAGAAATGGCGACAGCGATGGTTGAATATTTAGCTGACTTAGCATCTACAGCAAACCGATTTCGCGAGAAAGAAGGAAGGAATTTGCAGAGAGCATTTCGTTTGACTTTCATTCCAGCAACTGGGAACCCAACAACTTTCTTTTCTATGTGGGAACTTAAGTCAGCTCTAACTACAGCCCACAATACTGCACCTAGCCCCGATTTGATTCACTACGACATGCTTAGTCAACTCAGTGTAGAATCGAAAGACTACCTTCTCGATATCTTAAATCTTTCATGGTCCGGGGGAGTATTCCGTAATTCCTGGAAGGAAGCAACACTAATCCCTCTAATAAAAACCCGGAAAGGACAAGACCCATCACTATTGTCCGCGCAGCCAAAGAAAAGTAATGACATGTAACCAATGAAGCGAAAGCTCGGTGTTGTCATGTCTTTCGGGGCCGAGGGTCTAGCGTAGCCATTCCAGGCGGCATGTAGAGGCACCCGTTCACAGACTTCCATAACCCGTGGAAAAGCTAACTTCAGAAATATTATGTGTCCTTTCGGCCGAAGGTTAAATCAAGCTCGCCGACTGTCAGCTGGCATGTCAATTACTGCCGGTTCAACGATGGGCCTACTTCAATAATGGAAAATATATTAATCAATATTTTAACAAACAATAATTTGCATGTAAATATTTGGAATTTTATAAACGATTCAGTGTTTGTCTCATTTGAATCGGATAACTATTCCAGAAATTATAGGGTATACTATAACTATTTGACTTCATTCTTATGTAATATACTAAAATGTTTGTTTAATATAAAGTTCATTCCCGCAAACGCTCATCCATCACTTATATCGTTTAAATCACTTGGAAAAACGTTTTAGTTTACAATATAGACGGTACACACTTATTTAAGTAGCATTGTGGTGCCACTTATTTCGTATTGCTTGTTTATGTTCATTATTTCTTCCTAGAGGGCAATGTTAAGAGTATTCACTTTCGAGCAATTTCAAATAAAACTCAGAAGAAAAAGGAAAAAGGTTATTTACAAGTAGAAAACCTATTCAATATATATATTAACATTTCTAAACTTTGTTTTGTATGTATCGTTTTCTACTTCGTTACTTGTAGTCTACCATTGAAAATACTGAATTACTTTACATAGTTAATTCTACATTATTGTGTATCTATGCAATGCGAAATAAAAAACCGCACATAATATTTTCGAGGCTAAATCATGAAATAAACATTAATATTCATTTGAATTAAACATGACTACATTTGATGTAACGTGCGAATAACAAAATGACATTGAATGAAAGTTAGCTCTACTAACAAAATATGAACCAGCGAATTCATGTAAAGTAATAACTGGCAAAGAAATCAGTGGAATGTAAGTTTCTTCAAAGTTAAAAATATTCTTAGAGCTGTTCAATTATAACAATCAGTATAGAATTCAAGGACAAAAGTCAACTGATATCTTATTATAAGCAAATAAAAAAGAAACTCCTAAAGAATGCGGCTCTAGCCTTTTCTTTAAATCTTCGATGGAAAATGAACACTTGTGGAGTATTTTGTTTCAATGCTGACCCTCTTTCACCGGTTGTGTGCGAAGCTGCTGATGGGTGGCAGCATACGAATATAAGATTCTGCTGACACGAGATTCTACACCGACAGAAAGAACCGACAATCTCGCAATGCTGGCAATGTTGACGTGGTCTTTACCCCCCGCAGCCACAGGAAAGTCATAAGGGAGGAGCTTATAGTTATTAAAGTATGACGCGTTGCGTTGGTAAAACTGGAGAGTATTATAAACCGACGTCTCGTCTGGTATCTTAAAAGGCATAACCTGGTGAGTCCATCTCGGAGTGGTTTCAGGAAGTTCCATTCCACCCTGGACAGCTTACTTCTCCTTGAATCAGCAATTCAGGATGCGTTCGTCCGAAGACAACATATGGGAATATTTTTTGACTATGAAAAGGCTTGCGATACTACTTGGCGTCATAGCATTTTACATCAACTCTATGCCCGGGGTTTTATTTATTTTATACCTTTTGGCGAGGATCAGACCATGAGGACTGTTCTTCCACCTAACCGTTGGACTTGGGCGAGGGTATTGGAAAGGAGAAATGTTGGGTGTTAGAAGACATCTTCCTCTTATATTAGTCCTTTTTTGGATGAGTGTTCCTTCCAATACAGAATTGGAAGAGAGACCTGGGATCTCCTTCAAGAGATCGGTGTCCCTTAGGGCTCAGTATTGAGTGCGACTTTATTTGCAGTGGCCATTAACAGCATAACTTCTCTGTGAGGAATCCTCTCCAACACTAATTTTTTCGATGACTTTGCGAACTTTTGTACGTCGCAGGTACGGAGCGACAAATCCAACTCGTCCTCAAAAGATTGAATGAGTGGTCAAAGACGACTGGCTTTCGTTTTTCTGCTGAGAAAACGCGCTGCTTTCTTTTCAGTAGGAGACCAAGCCTCCCGAGAGAACTTCACGTCGCCCTGGGAGACAACGTGCTAAAAAAAATTATTTCAGTAAAGTTCTTGGGTCTAATCTTTGATCAGAGATTAAATGAGATTGAACACCTTACAAACCTAAGAGCTAGAACACTAAAGTCTCTAAATCTTTTGAAGTGCCTGAGTAGCAGGGAATGGGATGATTGCTCCTCCTTGCTCCAGGTTTATCGAGCATTCATAAGATCTCGACTCGATTATGGCTGCATTGTGTATAGCTCTGCTCGTTGCAAGTTATTTTAAAAAGTTGGATAGTTTCCATCATGCAGGAATCCTACTAGTTATGGGAGCCTACCATACTAGTCCCATTCCCAGTTTGTATGCCGAGAGTGGCGAAACATCCATACTCATTGTATGAGACTTTTCCTATGTGTGTACTTTACCCGGGACACAACGCAATATTTCATCTTTCTTCCACCCGTTTGTACAACATTAGTCAAGAGAGCAACCAAACCTCTTGGATATCACTCCAAACAAATTTTGGAAACCTTGAATATTCGCACATCCAATGTCTTACATCAAGGTTTCAGTAAGACTCTTCCTTGGACTTTTCATAAGGCAAAGATTAATTTCGATGTTGAAGGTATACTTCCGCCTAATCCTCGACTAACATCGGGTCTATATTCTTGTGTTTTCTGACGGGTCGAAGCAGGTGATGGATAGGCTGCTCCTAGCATTAGCTGCGGACGTGAATGTTCTCTGTATTTTTTAGTTTAATTTCCCTAATTAATTTTATATTCTTGAGTTTTTGTGATTCAATAGTTGTATTTAGTTTATAACTTAATTGTTGTGTAAAAATTGTTTGTTTTGATAGACTAGAGGAAAAAAATCTAAAAATGTATCCAAAGGTTTATCAATGTATCCGTATACTTTATATTGTTTTCGTTCAAGTGCTATTCAACGGTATGATAAAGTTTATGTAAGTACAAACGGAATCATTAATTTCCTTTCTTTGTGCATCAAGATTAAACTTAAAGGTGCATTTAAATTTTTATGCATATTCTTTTACATAATTAAACTTTCAAGGAAACCCTACTTCATTGTAGCACTGCGCAAGTTTCGTCACCATAACTACATAGAAATTTTCCAACTGTACAATACAGTTTATTGATTTTTATCGTAGTTATTAATTATACTCTAGTATAATATTACATTTGTTACTGATGAATTAATCTGAAGTTGTTGGCATAAATAATTACGTTTCTCATTTTAGTTGTCGGTTTATTTGTTTAATTAATATTTCATTTGCAACTTCCTTAAAAGTAAATATATATTACTAGTATTCGGTTTCTCTTGACAATTTTCGTGTATTCTTATCTGCTTTTGTCGTTAAGTTGCTTACCAAAACGTAACAATCGCATTCTAATCTGACCTCCAGAAAGCGTACAACCTCTTGGAACTTTATGTTGACACACGCATCAGTGCACTGCAGGTCAAAAACACGAATGGCGGTTGGACAACAGTAAGGAAATCTCGCCTTCCTTCCCACTGCTGCCAACCGGTTCGACCAAATAAACACACCTCAACTCTTCACCTTATGTTTTGTGTGTTAGATGACATGACCCAGTCTCTTCCCTAACCTAATCTTTCAACTCGTTTCATTCCTTCCTGTCCAGTACCTAAACCTGTTAACCTTATTCACAAATCACGCATTGGTCAGCACAGCCGTCCAAAACGATGTAACGTAGTGAAGTCAACTCCACACAAAAATCAAACTTGCTCATATTAGCCCATTCGCACGGTCACCACATGTCCTCCATTTTGCATGGATTCCTCCCCTATCAGTTTCCTGTCAGTTTCTCTATCAGTTTCTTCCCTATGGATTTCTCCCCTATCAGTTTCTTCATGGCAAACTCGTTTGGCTGAAGCTATTAAAGAACTGGTCACCTACTCAAAGACACCAAGCGGAACATTAATCACAATAGATGGCCAGAATGACATAAATTTCGGAGGTCATTTCAATCCTAAACATGTTCAAAAACTAAAAACGGCCTCTCAAAACACAAAAATAGTACACTCTAGCCTGCCTCCACGCATCGACGTTCAACAAATAAGCCATGAAATTAACCTAGTAAACCTCCCTAAAACATCTGGCAAACATAAATATCACATTTTTTATTTTCAAACCACACCTGACAGCCAAGGACTTTACCGAGCACGGTTTACACCTAAGATTGTCTGGAAAACATCACTTCAGTTCTCTCCTAGGTTCATACCTGAACTAACATCATCCACCTGCCCCTACACGCACTCCACCTCCACTTTCACCTACCTCATCATCACCTCCTCTTTCCCTTATATATATCACCATTCCTTCCCCCGTACCCAATCATTCATTTCCCTCGCCCAGGTCTGACTCGCCTATTCCTACATCCACTTCTCCTTCCTCCCCCATACAATTATAAATAGCGCTCAATAGTTGGATGAGGTACTCGAAGGAGTGAGAATCTCTCGGGTGCAATGTGTGGGCTTGATCCGGAACTAGAAGCTGTATCAAATTCGTGTTCCCCTCCACAATCTAACTTCGATTTAATTTCTCGAGAATCACAAACTCTGCGAAAATTAATTATATTTCATCATAACATCCATTCCTTTTCAAACAAATTGACAGACATTGAAACTCGCGTACACGAAAATCCGTTTGATTTGCAATGCCGTACGGGACATTGACTTTCAACTAACATCAATGATACTTCATTTCTAATTATTATTTAGCAACTTCTTACTGCCGATGACATTTTATCTTCTCTATTGCAAGGCTACGAGAACTTCTCCGTTGACAGTGTGTTAAAGTTTTCTGCAGTTAGTTTCGCCGACATAGGTATCATTGCTTTGTGTGTTTATAGATTTCAATCACATCTTGATATATTTTTTCGGAACGTTTAAATTATTTTAAAACATATTACAGGCAAATCCACCTCATCTCTCGTTATATGTGTCGATTTCAGCATTGATATCCTGAGTGCATTCGATAACGCACATTCTGCCATCAATCGATTCTAGAATCAAAAATATCGACTTCTTCAACCTAATCCTTGATTTCCACCTTTCTAGTTTTCGGGCTATCGATTGGTATGCGCCTTGAGCGCCATCTTTGGATGTCCGAAAGAACTTGCGTAGGCGCCACTAGAGAGTACAGTGTACATTAGAGAAACGACAAGTGCAGTGTTAGTTCCAAGTTTGATCTGAATTACTGCAGTTAAGACTTTTGTACCGTATTATGCGTCTTTTGACGCATTAGCAAGGTTACTGAGCCATTATCCTCTTAGTTCAAAATGGTCGATCAGTCTTGATGTCAAAACTGAGGATACTAATTGTTATATATTCAAACGTTACTGATCATTCATAAAATTTATAAATATCAAACAACAAATTCAGCAGTTAAAGAAATTGATATTTAACATTGTTTTGATGAGAACTAAAATATAATGAATCATACTATTAACAATTAATGATAGTACCAGCTTTGCACAGGACGACTCGAAATAAAAGAAGAGTAATGAATTAAATTCTTTTTAAATCATAAAGGTTAAATGCACACACAATATTGTAACACAATTAAAATAATATAGGGATTTTTAAAGTGTCGCGGCCCCACGCTGGGACGCCAATTCTAACAATATTAAAATTATAAAATTTGATTTAAAATTCGCGGCCTTACTCAGTGTTGCCAATTACAATATAATAGAAATATAGCCACTCGTTCGGTACAAATTGTACTGAAAAAAACACGTGAAAATGAAGGTAGATTAGTTTTGTTACTTACGTGATAATGACGTTACACTGATTGATGATAAAGGATTTACTTTTATTTGAATTTAATAAAAAAAGACACTAATAAAAAACAGGATTTCCTAACCAGGTTAGGTTTGGCCGTTACTTTGTCGTTAAACACACATTAATTCTTCGAAAAGAAAACACATTTTTTCAAGATAATTGGTATAAATACACCCTTTGTTACAAGTAATACATAATATCCCCCCTCCTCACGTCCACACAAAAATACATAAATTCACCAGTGATAGTAGATTTTCATGTCGGCACAAGATGAAACTAACACCAAGATCCATCACTTAAATGGTATACCTAATTCCTTCCTTAAAGAGGCACTGTCATGGGATGTCAGTTGATGTACGAGTGGTGATGAATTTTGCCGACCGATGGTATGGGGGAATGATTGAACGGCAGCATTGAGATGGAGTTCATTTATGTTTGCTCCACGACCCCATCAGTCTTAGATGTCTCACCAGTGTCCATTTCCCAAAGTGTCTAATGGGTGTACTATTTATTGAGCATTGTCCGCATGATCATTAATTGACCAGTTATCGAATAGTAACTCGATTACGTAACAGCACTTACTAACAAACAATCTTCCAACAGTTAGGCATATTATTCAGCAGTCACTCATCATTAAGCTATAATTCTAAGCTCCATCACTAAGCTCAAGAGTCGCGGGGTAGAAAGTTTCTGGCTGTTTGTTTATCGTCATTGAATTTCTAAAGGGCATGACACCAAATGTCCCATTTTGTTTCCTACCGCCGATATAACGCAGGCTCTGGGTTCCTCCTTTTCAAGAGGGTAGCTGGGTAATAATTCTTTGGAGTGTTATACAAGGTACCAGCTTTCTCTTCCTCTGTATGGTTGAAGATCTCCAGGAGCATTCATTTTGACGATTGCCAAACGCTGTCAATTTTTCTATGGTCCCCTATGTTACAAGCGAATAACCAGACGCTCGTTACACAAGGAAGAGTATAGGAGGAGTTATAGCGTATTTCAGCTAGTTTTAATGTAATAGATGAAAGGAAATGTTCTTTTGCGGAAACACCTTGATGATAACAATTATTCACATTTATCAAGAGACAAAAATAATACATATATTGTTCTAAATTACAAAAGCAGATTTATACCATAAATGGTTAACAACAAAACTTGATACTATCCATTGTGAGTGGATAGTTTACTCTGCGAACTACCATCAACAGAGATATATAAATACAAAACGCATTACTCGTCAAATGGAGTTGCTATTTTGATTTAATTTAAACAGAATTACGAAATTATACAATGCAAAGATGTAGTATGACTTATACGTCGATACGAAATGATTCTCACCGTTCCATGAGTTTTCATGGAACTGCCCCCCAGACATTTAACATATTACATAAGTGAATACCTGCGCATTACAAGAATAAGTTATAAAAATAACCATGAAATGCAGGATTTTTGGAATTGTACCCTCAACAGAGGAGGGGATAAAGATGTATAAAGAATAATCAGTACCCTCGACGTAGGAGGGGATAAATGAACAATTGGTTACTTTCTGAATCAAGACTGTGGTCTCCGAAACAAAAGGTTCTCGTTAACACGAGGTGAATACTCATAGAGAGTCCTTCGGTGTTGTCATCTTCCGTGTGGAAGGCGGCTGCTCGCGGCCGCAAGGTTGACTGGTGAAAGTACAGGTTCTCAGCTGGCTCATAGTAGTCGCTCTATCGGACTGGCTTGCTGAAACTTAAATAAGTATGAGCGCATGGGCTCGGAAATGTCGACGTCTTACGTATTACTGTTAACACGAAAACACGACACAGCACTGGAATGATCTCTTATGTAAGTAGATCATGTCCCAAAAAATTCATTTTACGCCTTACTACGTAACAACACAAAACTTTGATGATCACTCATCCCTACGATTGGGAGTCACGACGGTAAACGACGAACGACGAAGTACCTCGCTCTGAGGTCGACTGAATGATGCATGTGGAGTGCCTGTGGACAGCTGCTTAAATAGCTAATGCACAGACTTTACATGTGAAAGTAAGTTCGGAAAGTCTTTCCAGAACTATGGATGTTCCTTGAACTTAGAGTTCGTTTATGGATTCTTGGTCACATTGTGGTCATAGGTATCGATAGTATCGAGCTACCTCAATGTAGATCGACTATTATCGATATAATTAGACATCGTTTTAGCGCATGATTTGAATTAGCGCTCTATACATACATGTATAAATATAAACAATTTAGAAGAAATATAAACAATTAATAATAAATTACAATATTATTAATTTTTAGCCCTTATGAACTTTGGTTCATAACACCCTACTTCCTAAAAAAGGCTGACGCACCAGTCCTTTTTTTCGATTTAAACTAACCAGACTTTTCCTTTTCCCCTCTCTCAGTTGACCCAAATTTTCCATCAAGTAGCAATTATATTTCAAAATAGCACAATTACTTTAATTTTAGTTTTAATTCAAAAATATGAATAATTTTAATGAATTATTGAAATAAATTCATTAAAGCTGACAATTTCAAAAGAGAAATGGAATAAAAAAGGCTTAATAAATACATAATTAAGTACATAATTACATAAACATATACATATAAATAAATGTTACATCAAGAGCATAATTACGTTAACTAATTAACTGAGGAGAAAATCCTCAGGGTGTTTTTCTTGACTTATCCAAAGCATTCGATGTCATCGATCACGGAATTCTCCTTACCAAATTGCATTCTTTAGGCATTCGTGGACTTCCACATCAATGGCTAACTTCTTATTTAAAAGATAGATATCAACAAGTAGAAATATCCTATACTAAAAATAAAATACTTGAGCGTTGTCTTTCAGAAACAAAGCCACTTACTTGCGGAGTACCCCAAGGATCAATTCTCGGCCCTATACTCTTTTTATTGTATGTGAACGACATGTCATCATCCACATCAGATTGCAAAATGGTTCTTTTTGCTGATGACACTAATTTACTATGTAAACACGCCAATGCTCAAAAAGTTTTGTCTAACCTTTCGACTTGGTTCCATGCAAATCGTCTCATTGTAAACACTGACAAAACAGTGTCTATGTCATTTCACAATAGTATCACAAAATCTTTACCCCAGGTTTCTCTTTCTTTAAACGGAACACAATTAAAAACTGTTACAAATACAAAATTCTTAGGTCTCCATATTCAAGACAACCTCAAATGGAATTGTCACATTGACAATCTTAATTCCCAATTAAGCAAATTGTGTTACGCATTCCGAATCTTAGTTAACGCAGTTAGTCCACGTATTTCCCGTTGCGTATATTTTGCAAACGTTTACTCCCATTTACGTTACGGCATTACCTTCTGGGGTAATTCCGGTCAGAGTATTCAAACTTTCAGAATTCAGAAGAGGATAGTTCGGATAATTTGTAAATCTCACCCCCGAAACTCTTGTAAACCTTTATTCAAGGAATTAAATATCTTAACACTTCCCTGCATTTATATTTATGAAACAGTCGTGTTTGTTAAGACCGAATTACTGAAGTGCCACCCTTTCTTTATACGAAACAGTCTCGTTCACGAACACTATACACGCAATAGTAGTAATATTCATCGCCCTAGAGTGTCAACCACTCTTTGCCAAAAGGGACCATACCATTCGGGAATCGTTCTATATAATTCCCTGCCCAAGAATATAAAAGATATTATGAAATTGAATATCTTCAAATCCGCGGTTAAAAACTACCTCCTGCACCAGTGCTTCTACACTGTAAAAGAATTTATTGATTTTAACAAAAGTTAAATTCGTCTTGTGCTTTATCACGCCATTGCTGTAGTACTTTTTAAACAACTTATAACAATTTCAAAAACTATTTTCTTGCATGATTGTGTTGTCTTATGGCTCATATTAATTTAGTTTTATGTGTACTCAACATTGGCACGTTTGTGTACATAAATTCTGTAGCCCCATCCTGGCCCGGGTTTTTCTCCGGTTTTCCTTCGGGTAGAGGCGGATTTATCATACAGGTTCTCTAGGCTTTGTCTAGGGGCGGGTCTATTGTAACAATAAATCGTGAATTTAGTGTTATTTCAATTTTTAAGCACTATACTCAGAATAATCTATAGTTCGATAATAACTTACATGTAATTTTTTGCTTAAAATTACAAACATATTGACATTCTATTAGTATTATAACTCGCAGCTAACTTTTTATCTTATCTAGGAATTTTTGCTGAATTTTTTGAATCCGCCTCTGCCTTAGGGCCCTTGATCGGAATTGATGGGATGGTCCCTTGCTTGCTTCCGGAGAGTAAATTAGTTTTTTTTTTCCTCCACGTGGTCATACGCAGTTTGTACTGTTTTTTGACAATAAATTTATTATTATTATTATTAATTATAAAACAATTATATTCATTAATCTGGACTTCAATATTCATGAATATACAACATTTTTTTAGCTTCCTCGGAACCTTGGTTTTGTCATATATCGTACTCTTGTTTCACAAAATTGGTTAACAGGATTTTACACACTTTGTAGAAAACATTCTCAAACATGTTTCTTCGGTATCTATAGTTAATACAGTCCCACAGTCATTTAACTACTGACCGGCGAAACAATCCTGAAGCTGCAGTGAGTTACCGTGTTTGACTCAGACGTCTCGCTCTTCTGCGACATAGAGACGCACCTCGCACAGCCCTGCGTCCCCGAACCCCATCGCCATCAAATGTTCGACGCTCTCCACGGCCTTAGCCATCCTGGCATCAAAGCTACCGCCGTGCTAGTTGCGCAGCGTTTTGTATGACCCCACGTACAGCGTGATTGCCGTAAATTGTCACGCGCGTGCCAACTTCGCGCGTCTTGTCCAGGCGCCACTTACGACTTTCCCTTCACCCTCCGCTCATTTTCAACATATTCATGTTGATATAATAGAGCCCCTTCCACACTCCGACTCGTTTCGGTATTGCCTGAGTCGTGAACGAGTTGGCCGGAGGCATGGCCACTCAAAACCATCACGGTAGAAGAAGCTCATGCACTGTTGGATCTGCCGTTTTTGCGCACCGGCTCACATCACCGATCAAGCGCGCGAGTTGGAGTCCTCTCTTCCGAGTACTCGGATCAACTATCAGCAGTGAGCGTGCGCGGACGAGCAGTTGGCATCCCCAATACAATGGAATGCTGGAACGTTTTACCCGTAGCTTAAAGCGACCATCATGTGTGACCCCGAGATGTCAAGTCACGGTATCCGCAATGCAGTGAAAGATAATTTAAAAGCTTCATCTGCGGAGCTTGTGTATGGAGAAGCACTGCACCTTTGAGGTGAGTTACTCGCACCATCTCCTGCCCTCATAGAAATGCACGATGCCTCATCATACGTCATCCGCGTGCGCCACCAAATGTCACGACTCTGTCCTGTACCCACTCCACGTCACGCCTCCCCTCACACATTTGTATACCACGACCTGAACATTTGTCAGTTTCATTTGTCATTTGTCAGTTTGGCATTCGTCATTACTCCACCATAAGAGTATGTGTTGTGGAACGCTTTAATTGCACTCATAGAGCGTATGTGGCGTCGTTCCTCAGCAGAAGAGCAACGTCACTGGTTGTCCATGCTCCCCGTTCTTGTTCGCGAATACAATCGGACCACAGGTATGCGGCCGCAAGATGTGAAAGACAATACTCATGAAATCAATCTATTCTCATGTCAAACCACTCGACTCGCGTAATTTTAAATTTCGATTAGGTGATCTCGTATGCATCAACAAATACAAGTATCACTTTCCGAAAAGATATTAACCCTCGTAAACCACGGAATTCTTCAAAATAGCGGAAGTACACCTTTCGAATCCCGTGACGTATTATCTCATGGAGAAGCTAGCAAAGGTCATTCGTAAGCGGTCTCGATATTCAAAGTATTTTCTTGAAGAAAGTCCTTAGCAAAAACGGACCTTTTTGCTGCGTCAAATGGTTGGGTATAGATTCAAAACACAACTCATTGTTCATTAAAATAATTTCATATAATTTTTTTCTAAGCTCTTTTATGTGTCTATTATGGGTGTTGGAAGAACAAGGAATACGATTCGTTGCCTATGCAGGTGATTTAGCATTAATGATTGAAGGACCTTCACGAGTGAAGTTACTAAAAAGGACACAGGAGGCAATAGATTATTGTGTGGAAAATGCAAGGAACATGCGTTAACATTATCAGAAAGTAAGACAAAAATTTCACGGTGTGGCAAAATTCAGAAAACAAAAAGAGACTTCAAAGTTACAATAAACGAGAAAAAGATCCAAATAGAAGCATGCGCTATTAAGGTGTCATTGTAGATGATAGGATTACATTTTACCAGCCTTTGGTATATAAGAGAAATAGAATACAGATTATTCTTTACAGCATGATGCGGGTGGGCATAGTGAAATACAACATATCAAGGAAGGACCTAATGATCTTGTACAAAGGTGCAGTAAGACCAATTATGGCATATGGAAATATAATATGGGCAGAAAGACTTGTAAAACAATACTCTGAAACTAAATTAACACAAATAGAGAGGCAATGTTTGGTGCCAATATCAAGGGCATATAAGACAGATTCCACAGTCGCATTACAAGTAATACTTGGAATACTGCCAATTGATTTGTATGTGCAGAAGCTCAAATATAGATAAATCTTACAACGCGACGGGACAATCCAAATTAATGGAAAGGAATATTCTAGTGCAGACAAAACAGCGTGAAACCAGATAACAAAAAAATAATATATGGATGGCAGATACGGTGGAATACAAGTTCAAAAGGAAAAATAACATATGATTATATTCCTAAGCCAACTTACGCAATAACATATAGGAACTGGTTCACACCAACACCAAATGTATTACAATTTCATTCAGGACATGGTAATTTTAAATTATATTTGAAGAAAATAAAAAGAGCAAATCAAGAACAGTGTAACTGTGGCGAACAAGTGGAAACGATCGACCATATATTGTGGGACTGCCCAATATATGCTAAGGAGCGAGCGAGTGTTGTAAAGAACTATCGAAAATATAATATTCTTAACTTAAAGAACAAGGCAGACTTAATATCAACAGAGCAAAAATATGAATTGAATGAAGAATATGTAAGCAAAATAACGACACGAAAACATGCACTAGAGAGTTAGATAAGCGCATGCCTCCTCGATGGCATGGACGGGCAACGTCGCAATGACGGGAAGATGCGCAGCCAAGCAGTAACACTACAGAGAATATGAGAGAAAGATATAGATCCTTGTATTGCACTAGCGATAAAGACAAGGGTAGTAAATGCTCCGCTACACGAAATGGAAAAAATGTGTCTATAAAACCGCGTAACGTAGCTATCTCCTTATCACAAAGTCGTCGCAAGGTACTGACTCCAGTCAACACATCGTGCCTTTGGGATTGACCACATCAGCATGTGGAGAGGAAGGAACAAGATGTGTGTCGCAAGCATTCAGATCTACATCGAGAATAGAAGGTGTGGATCTTCCACGAACCATCTGTCCCTTTGTCAGGTGAGAATGTGGATGACATTGCTTTGCGACTCTTTTCACAACGATACTCGTCCAAACAATATTGTAGATATTCGGTGTTAAATGGTGGGATGGTGAATTCATCTGGCAAGTAGCGGGTTGGAACCACCACATCTTCCAGTATCCGCATCGGTGAGTAAGCAACATGCTTACTGACGGTAGCAACACTTGTGCCATCGAAGCCCACCATCTTGTTGAACATCTCTGCTTGTTGGATGACCAGACGCTGAACAACTTCCCTATCTTCATTCCCTTGGATAGCACATCAGGTACCATTCATCTTTGAACGCTTGCCTGCTGACGTTCAAGAGCATCCACGCATCATTTATCTCTGTCACTGTAGGCATCTTTTCAATAAAGGAAGCATATACATTCACTGGTGTCCGCCGCTACAGCGCCTGTAGAGTATGTTAACAAGCATAGGACAGTGAAAGAAAGCCGACTCCAAGAGTTGGATAGGATTGCTTTGCTACATCGTTGGCATCACGTTCACTATTTGTTTGATACTTGGAGAACGCACCATCTCCATAAAAACTGTTTCGAGACATTGCATGGTTTGCATAATTATTAACTTTTTAAACTATATTGATAGTTTTAGAAGGTTGAACTGTGACATGAACTTGTGGATGGATTCAATTATTCTATTCATTTTTACCATCACTTTTGTCTTCATTCTTTAAGCACAATGGTTTTGCGTTCCATCTGCTTGGAGGAACAAAATGAAACAGACATTAAAACATCGTGTGGTCAAGTCTTCTTTGTTCACCATGCATTCAACAATGGTGACGAAAACCTAATCCTATGTGCCCTCTCTCCAGAAGAACACTTGAGAGCATACAAGAGAATTCATCCGGAATGTAAGAAAATGGTGATAAACATTCCTATCACTTTGCACGGTCATACGGGCGAAGGGATGTTGCTCGTCCCCTTGTCCAAGAAAAAACACTCCACAAAACAAAATTTAATCACTTATAAAATTAAAAAACAGACATCTCCCTCGATTCGGTGATTCTTTAATATTCCAATCTCTGGGTTGATAAGAGTTGACCTCGTCCTTATCTTACGCGCTTCCCGCTTCGAAGTGACTGATATTGGGATCTGTACTGCGTCAGGCGTCTTCTTATCCAAAAAGGCTCCAAACCGAGAGGTTCATCTGCGATGCAACCCTCTCGCACACCATATCGTAGATGCTTCTCAGTTTGTCTCTCCGCTCTCTCTCCACGCTACGTTCACTCCTCTAACTCGCCAGCCTTCTACCGACTCCCTCGGCTTCGCTTCACTGTCCGTCTCGATATCACAGTGGTTTCGTAAGTCCGGTTACTGAAGAGTCAAATCATCCGATGTTTCCGTAGAAAAAGTGAAATCACATACCTCCATGAGCGTCCGGAAATTTTTTGTTCGTCCTGTTAAGCGTTGCAACGGGTGTTGACCGACCAAAGGTCGTTTTTTTGTGGGGCTTTAGGGCTCGTCAAGGTCATTAGAACCAAAGGTCAAGGTCAAAGGTCGTGGTCACGGTCGTTTTTCTAGAACTCCTTTAGGTGAACAATATTGTCACTCATTGTTGTCACCTATCTCTAACCGTTTAGGCAGCGTAAGCGAATATATCTCTCCGAAGATGGATTTTTTCCCGACTTTATTGACATTCTTCGTCAAAGGCCAATTTCTATCTTTCTTTTCACACATTTAAAAAATAAAAGTTAACCTACGTGAAAATCGAACATGTAAACTATTTCCAAGCAAATTTCATCAAGATCGGTTCAGTGGTTTAATCGTGAAATAGTAGCAAACACAGACTTTCGCATTTCTATATTAAAATGGATGTGATACCTACCGCTCACCTTGCTGGTCGTCAGCGGCTCTGAGGTTTATTTAGCTTGTTCTGAAAATTCCCCTTTTTCCATTTCGTGGATAAATGGATCTGAAGGAAGTGAGTTCGCTCAGCAGGACGGAAGGAACGAATGAACATATGGTAACACATTCATCCAGAAAATAACTATTTTTAGCTTAATACATCGTACACTTATAAGCTTAATACATTATATATTGCGTTATACTTTCTTCCCATAGAATTTACTTTGCCCACAACACACCGCAAAATTCTCCATTAATAGCTCGCCGTCATTAGAGCATTGCCTCCGTCAAGACATCCAGTTAAGGTTCAAAACAAAAATTTAACAATACTAAATGTCTTAATTATTAATAATTCACATATACGAAAGATATAACATTTATACATGTCACAAATTAACTGAAAGTTTTCCACTCGCCAAAAATGAAAATCAATCCAATTGACAATAGACATATCTATGGACGTGAAATCAAAAATACACCAAAGACCTATAGTAATGTTCCTCGCCTATTCGCAAGTGTTCTATCGACTATCAGACGCAACTGACGTCTACAACGCGAGTTATAAAGTACCATGATTTCTATGGTAAACATTGAGTTAGTGAGGCTTCTAGTCTATCACAACTTCAGTAGAGCACATCATCAATGCAAGCGTTGACATTTTTATCTTGGCTGATTGACAAGAAATCACCTGGTTTCCTATCCCTGAATCCACTTACTTGTGCCAGGCTCCTTTCTTTCTCTTTCTTGATATCCCTTGATCACCTCTTGTTCTTTTCGATCCCGACGCTAGAAGGTCGCGAGAGCTAGGGTATATTACATTTTCCTCGTTGTAATGTTGTGTATTTGTATGTCTTGATGTATTGTAATTCAGGAGGGTTTTTGGGGGGTATGCTTGAGTCATTCAGCGAGTCCCACTCGTGGGGAGAGTCATGTCGGCTCTCCTTAGTGCGTAACTGCATTTTCGCTACCTGGACAGAATTTTAGGATTCTAATGACCTCGATGTCGACAAGTCGTAAAACCCCACAAAAATAAAATAAATTCTATCCCTGAAATCAGATGTTTGCTGTTTCGACTCTCGCTCACCGCAATACTCGTCACGTTCCCACAAGGACGTAATGCTGTTGCATCACCCAGGAGTCGGTTCCACACAGTTTCATTCTCATACCAATGGTAACGTTTTGTCGATTCTACACGAGTGTTCATTGCAGCTCACCGAATTACGTACACAAATTGTCCAAGTGGATTAAAAGAACTCGCTGAGTTTTAATGTTCTACTCACGACATACTAAGTAATGAGGTAAATGGAACATCGTACTATAACTCATCATTAATAGTTTTCGTGAATCCGGCACATTAAATGCTTGTGATTCCACACGAGTAAAGTAACTCGTGACTTCACTTCAATATTCGTCGAGTAACGCACACGTAAAAATAATTGCCAATAAAGCGATACGATAAAATTCAAAGTAACACCCTCGACAGAACTATTATGTACTGCAACATGCACACACCAAACTGTCATAGTAGTCTGAAATGTAAAGAAATCTTAACCGTATAGCTTTCTTGACAAGATAGAAATTTCATTTTCATAATAACTATTTTGGACATTATCCATTGCCTAAATCCGTTTAATCATATTCAACAGGTGAATATCATAAGCAACGTTTCGGACGCTCTCCAACGTCCGACTTGAAGAGTCGGGATTGGAATCGGTGTACTTTGGTGCTTCAAGGCGAGAACGCCACCACTGGGCTACTGGAATAACCATGCCACATGAGGTACCTCACCAAATCAGGGACGGAATGATTCTCACCAAAACAGATCAAATATCGCTAAAAATGACTGCTCTCCGTCCAACATTCCCTTAGAAGCTTCCGTTCTCCAACCTTTTTTACCATTTGCTTTTAAAGCTACGCTCATCTTTTTTATTCCTCAGTAGATCTAATCATATTAAACATGTGCATTTGATTCTCCCCAGCCGACTGGATATGCGCAGCCTTATATTAACACATAATTCCGGCCAATTGGACATGCTGTGTATTAAAATACAATTCCGGCCAATTGTCCACCCCTCAGACACGCATTAGCAGTTTCATTTGGCCCAATGGGAGGATCATTATGTCTGCGACGTCACTTCCTCTACCCCTATTCGAGGCTCCGGGTCCTCTCTCGAGGGTTTTGCTCATCGAAACCGACCGATGATAAAATTATATCTCAAATTCTCGTAAGCTCATTCTCTTTGAAAGTGTGTCGTCGAAACAATTCCCTCGGGTCTGTCCTACTTTCCTTCCAGACTTTCTTTTTGGCGCACCTCGCATTCAAAAATACCCTAAAGTCAATTTCTCAAAAATGTAAAAATTAATTTCACTTATTTTGCACAATCACAATTAAACTTCAAATCTAGTACTGATCTAGGAACGTCTTTTCAATGCGCAGTACCTCATTTCTAAATACCTACCCCTGTCACGTTAAGTTTTTTGATTCAATTTAATGTCTTCAGTGTTGTCTGCGAAACAAATTATGGTGTTGTCAGAGGTGTTAAACGTTCCAAATTAATAGATTAGAAAGTTGGTTTTTTATCCCAATGTATTCCAGGTTAAGTGAAGTTTGATCCACGATAATTGTATATTAGGATTGAGATAGGTGGTTTGTTTTATACATTCGGTCCATTTAATGTTTAGCCAAATTGGCTTTTTGTGGTTCCACTGATTTGTTTCAGAAAGATTGTGGCCAAATTTTGAACAAAGTACTTTAGTTTTACATGTTTGAAATAGATTCTTGATTGGAGAGGGAAAAATCCCTTGCTGGCAGGTTACTACGGGGGTTCCTACCTTGCCTAAGGGTGATCCCCAAACACCTAAGTGCTCAAGGTCCCAATCGTCACAAAATATACTATGGCGAGTGTGGTCATTCCCTCCCAGGGAACACCACCTTAACGAAGCACTGTCCGTGCGGGTGGCGAGGGTTTGCGCGTACCATCGAAGCTGAGAGCTATGCCGGCGGTAGTGTAACTACCAGCAGGGCCACCCAAGCCGGACAGGTCTCAGCTGAGGTACCAGACGAAGTATGTTTCACAACGACCTATCTTCCCCAACCAATCCCGCTTCCTTACCACCTGCTGCCTTGTAGGAGGGAGAAGGATTCCCAAAGGCTAAGGGAAGGATACCCCGACAGAAAACCGCGTTTTGCCGGGAAACGTTGAGGGCCGTAGCCCATCCGACACCATGACGTAGGATTAATCACCCACTCACGGGTTACATTAGATTCAGAGCCAAATATTTAACCTCGGAAATCAATCAACAACTGAAAGACAACCGCGCATTCAAAGTGGTATGAGAATAGGTATATGGAACATATCTTTAACAGACAAAGAAGTAGAAATAGTGGAAGATGGAAAAATACAAATTGAAGATATTGGGTATCAGCGAAACAAAAAAGGAAATGGGGAAGTAAAATTAGATAAGGGATATGTACTGAGATTTTCAGGAGTTGGAGAGAAAACAAGAGTAAAAGAAGGAGTAGGAATAATAGTTGACCCAGATATAAACGCTATAGTGCTGTCTTGGGAACCCGTAAACTCGAGAATTATAAAACTGCATATACAACTTGAAGAAAGAGTGACTTTAATTAATATATATGCCCCACCTGATGACAATGAAATACTAGAAAAAGAAGCATTCTATACAGTTACAGAGAACCATAAACATTAGTAGAGAGAATAACAACCACATTATCATCATGGGGGATTGGAATGCTAGGATAGGCAACGATAGAATAGTTGGGAAAGGAATTCTGGGAGGGCATGGAGCAGAAAGAATCAGAAACGAGAATGAAACACGCATGATAGAGATGTGTGTGGATAACCAGCTATTGATAGGCAACACACAAATCCACACAAATCAATACATAAATTTACATTCAAAACAGTAAAAGATCATATAGAATATAAAAGTTTGATAGAGTACTTCACATACACCAGAGCATTTAGATATGCAATACAAGACATTAGAGTCTATAGGAGTGCGGAGCTTAGCACTGAACACAAGTTGGTGGTAATGAAAGTTAACATCAAGATCCAGAAATGTGTAAAGGCTTATTCAAAAAAAAAGTCGAGGAACTACGGGGAACAGAGAAAAGAAAGGTATATCAAGAAAAACTATGTATCAAGTTACTTAAGTATGGCAATGTATAAGAGTGGGCCCTGGAAAGAAAATGGGGTACCTTCATAACAGCTATAATTGAAACGGCAACGGAGGTATGCGGTTCAAAAACAGTAAATACGAGATTAAAAAGAACTAAATGGTAAAATGAAAGGGTTAAAGAACTGGTTAAAATCAAAAAGGTTTATCTTAAATATCTACAGACCAAAAGACATGAGGATTGGGAACAATACAGGGAAACTAGATACAAAGCGAAAATAGCGGTCAAACAGTCGAAACAGCAGACCTGGGAAGAATTCGGAAACGAAGTCGAAAAGAATTACAGAGCAAATAAGAGTCTGTACTGGCGAACCATTAATGGACTGAGAAGAAAATATAAAAAGCCAGTGAGAAATGTAATAAACAATGATGGTGAGATGCAATCACATCCCGCGAGAATATTAGGAGTTTGGAGGAAGTACTACGCAGATCTTTCCGGAGAGGAGACAGAAAGAGTGTCGGAGGAAGTGTGTGAGAGGCACGAACGAAGACGCCCAGAAGTGGAAAGCTCTGTGGAGGCTTCTGTGAAGGAGGGGGAAATGTGTGAGAGGCATGGACCCAGCGAGGCGGCCGAGGAAGGAACAGTCTTTAGGGATGTAGAAGAAGCTCTACTAAAACTGAACATAGGAAAGGCAGCAGGCCCTGACGGCATCGCACCAGAGATGCTTAAATATGGTGGTAAGGCTGCAGATTGGCTTGTAGCTATTTTCAAAAATATATGGGAAAAAGAAGAAATACCAAGAGTGGGAAAACAATATAATTATACCCGTCCATAAAAAAGGTAGCACATGGAATTGTGAAAACTACAGAGCCATATCTCTGGCTTTCTGTGTGAGCAAAGTCTTCTCCAGAATAATTGAAAACAAACTTAGAAGATTTGTTGAACAGAAATTTGAGGAAGAACAAGCCGAATTCCGACCATTTAGACAGACCCAAGACCATATCTACATAATCAGAACACTGTCACACCGGAGCCCGGCTCGTATAGAATACAGAGGCGGTTTTCATCTCCAGCGGTGGGTCAAGATAACATAGTTTTAGATTAAGAGAAACTCGCTTGGACATCCCTGTCATAGGTCTTGGTGAAAGGTTAAAAACAAACTCATGCAAGATATTAATAGAATTTAATGAATCGATTTGTTAAAGAGCCCTGAGTGGGCTTGAGAATAATCAGTTACATTACTGCCCTTCTGGGCGAATTATTACAATATTCTGACACAGCTTAAGCTGCTTGCGTCGAGCATCGACAATGTTCCAAGTTGTTCATACCCTCAGGGGCTTCATCGGGCCCGAAGTTGATGACCACCCTCGTAGCCACGGTGACGATCCAGTCAGCGATCCGTCTAGCAGCGTCAGCGCTCGGTCCTCGGTGTCTCCAGGATCTCTCGAATAACAACGACCCTTTGGATGGGTGTCCCTTGCTTTAAGTAAGTTCGGGAAGAGGGCCGCGGGGGTCGGTGGATGCACTGGGCTTCGCCTTGGTGGGGTGGTGGAGACGTGTGTCCATAAGGATTCAATACTGAGGCGTATGTGGTGGGGATTATCCATGGAGATGGAAAAGGTTGCACACGGCCCAGCAATGACCCGTGGGAGTGGTAGGGCGTTGTCTGTAAGTTTAGATGCATTCAAGAAGAGGGAGGGAGAAACGTCATATGGAGGGGATGTCAGGGTGCGGCTGCGTCGGCTTTGTCACATTCCTATGTGGTCATCTTGATTGACCACATAGAACAACAAAATGTCTCACCACAGAGAAAAACAGGAAAGGGTTCCTATCTCTCGCGGCTGGCGCTGCGTGGTTCCGTCTGGAGGTCCCATTAGGGGCCTAAGTGCATAGAGACCACCGGAGGAGAATCTAAACGAAAGGGCCGTGGGAAAACAGAAGATACATAGAGAGAGTCGTCATGTCACCCCGTGACAACTCATAGATAAAGCTCTAAGTAGAGGAAAGTGTATGTATATTGCATACATCGACCTCAAATCAGCCTTTGACATGGTTCCAAAAAAGGAGCTATGGAAAGCTTGAGAAAAGATGCCAGTGCCAAAGAAACTCATTAGAGTTATAGAATGTATGTATAAAGATGTATACGGACAGGTTAGATTAGATGGACTGAAGAGTGGCCAATTTAAAATGGAAAAGGGAATTAAACAGGGAGATTCTTTAAGCCCACTACTATTTATAATTTTCATGGACCAAATCATAAAACAAACAAAAAGGAGAACTAAGAAATATAAAGTTGGAAATTGGAGGATGCAACCGATTTGGATACAGTCCTTGGTGTATGCGGATGATATAGTTTTAATCACTGGTAATGAAGAAAATGAAGGTAGCAATACAGAAATGGGGAAGTGCACTACAGGATAGATGAATGAAGATTAATACCAACAAAAGTAAAGTTATGCACATAGGTAGGGACAGAAAAGAAATCAATGTTTCCTGGGAGGGAAGGATATTAGAACACGTAGCGACATATGAGTATCTAGGTACAGTGATCTTAGAGGATGGCAAGCAAGATGCCGAAATAAATAATAGAATTGAAAAGGCCAATAAAATTTACTACCAAGTATACAATAAGGTACTGAACATGAGAATAGGAAACAAATCAAAACTACAAATATTTAACGCGGTCTATAAGAAATCATTAACTTATGCTACAGAAAGCTTACCAATGAATAACAAAATGGAAAGCAGACTGACGGCAGCAGAAATGAAATTTCTTCGCAAAATAGCGGGAAAAACCAAGAGAGACTGTATAAGACACACAAATAAGAGAAGAGCTTAAGCAAACTCTATTAGTACAGACGATGGAAGAAAATAGTTTAAAATGGTTTGGTCACGTGACAAGAATGGAAAGCCACAGAAAAACCAAAGCAATATGGAATGCAAGGCCAGAGGGGAAAAAAGCAATGGGCAGACCTAGAGGAACAACGGTGCAAGAGGTTCAGCGCAAGGTTGGAGATAAGAAGGGATATCTGAAATGGCTAATCCGTCGTTGAAAGGCAAAAGGGAGAGACGAAGAAGAAGAGTGTGGTCATTTCAGATACACTAAGAAACCTCTCCGAAACACTCAGATTTATTCTTATAGCGGTAACTTATTCTATTGTAGATTCGACACTATTTTATTATACTCTAATGAATATAAGGTACAGTTTTTTGCCAATCCAATCGTCCAAGAAGTATTCCGTTTAACTTCCATTAATCGTAGTTGCTTATTGGCATCACTGGCACTCTAGTCGCATAACTAAAAAGGAAGGATTCCGGTAGAGACTCGATCGTGTCCAGGAATATGCATACAATAAAACAAAGATTGAGACTACGAACACTGTTTAAGCATACACATCTTTTGGCGACATTGGATTGTTCACATTACTCGCTTGTTTAGGGACTTCCTCCATGCAAGTTATTTTCGTCCCTTGAAGTTGAGCTTTCGTTTGAAATACCCTTCATGCGTAGTAAAGGCAGACTTGTATATTACTATACAAAATCGCTGTGGGATTTGCGTACTACATTCGCCTTTTATAGGTTTCTTTATATACAACTACCATTATAACTTCTTTTGTCACTTTTGTGAAAATTTCTGCATAAGAAGTTTCACCGAAAAGACAGGTAAGTTCATTAGTAGTAGAATTCGGTGTAATGTTTCATAGTATTTGTTGTTGCATCTTTTGGATCGGACAGTGAAACGTACGTCCACGGGTATGATTCTTTCACTGGTAGATGTCACGGGAAGGGGCGACGGCAGACCAAGATCGCTCACGATATCTGGCAGATCCGATCGGTCGATCACAATCTGCCGTCGCTGTGCGCTCATGAGTGACAAGTTATTGACAACCACCGTTTTAGAATCAGAGCTGAAGTAACATTTATTTCAGGAAATGCAGCATGTACAATACACCATAACAAAAAAATTAACCATCACTGTCCACAAAGAACCACAATCGTGGAGAAACGTGTTGAGACAAGATTACAATATCTTACTCCTCAGTGGCTAATTAGAAACTGAATTTTATAAGGGTTTATTAAAAAATTTATTAGAAATAAATATGCAGTTGCTTCAAATGAGAAATTAGGTTTCTTGCTTTAATATTCTTGACAGTATAATTAAATACAGGTATTTTTTTAATTCTATGATTTAAGATACAAAAATACTCAAAAATGGTTGAAGATTGTTCATACATGCAACCTTAATACCAATCACTACTTTCCCATGTAACCTGGGATTTTCAAGGTTTTGGATTGATTTTATCCAGCTTTATGTTCACGCACAACTAGTTTCGTCCCCTTAACACTATGTTACTTTCATTAACTGATTGAGCTTTTATTAATATTCAGCTTTACAACTTTTTGTACAAAATAATTTTCTCTGATATAAATACTGAAGAATTCAGAAATAAGAATGTAACCCTACTTGAGGTTGGTTGTTTTCTAAAATTTTAAACATGTTACCAAAAGATTTTCAAAAATAATTACAAGATAAACCCTTCACTCAAATATAGTGCTTCTATTCTTAAAATTTCCTTCAATTTCACAACAAATAATTTTACCCAAGATGTTTCTGAGGTAACATAAATAAAATACAACGATACATTTCTGAGAAGTCGCAAACATTTACTGCACCTTAGCTTTGAATCTCCTCACATTTATTCACACACTGCAAACAGGTATCACAGGAAACATTAACAATATAGTGAGCACCAATTTACAATAAAAAACAGATTAAATCTGTTTTACTAGAACCGTCATTCAGATATGTCATTTCAACAGGCAAGAATCACCATGAAATAAATCATTTGACAGTATGAAATTATGTTGACTTTGATGGAGATTCTAATTCTATGGTTACAGGACCATCATTCTCAATTTGAAGTGTCATATAAGCACCAAATTTACCATCTAAAAACAGAAAGAAAAAGTCAGTTACATTTCAAAACAAAAAATATTTAAATGAAGTAACACTACTAAAGAAAATTCTGTCTTAAGAAGTAAATAAACTAAAACAAAATAAGTCAAAAACGATGCTCTGTCTACAATAAAATCCTTTACAGTTGAATGTGATTTCCAGCAGACAAGAGGATGAATATTTATTCAAGAACCAACAATAAATAATGTTATATAACTGGGGTACTCAACCTTTTTATACCTACAGCCCACTTTTTTATCTTTCTTAGTAGTACAATTTTCAAACTACCCATTGATTCTTAAGTTCACATTAACTTAAGTTCACGCAACTGAAAAGTACACGTAATATTTGAGTGGAGGCTTAGTAAAAATATATATCTTTTTATTTCTGTTTTGCATAAATAAAAGTAAGAAATCTATAAAAATTACATTTAATTCATTATTAAAGTGGCTCTTGAGGCTGATGCTGTGAAACTAAATATTTGAAATCTTGTCTCCTCTTTGGGAAATATTCAGATGGTTTCTCTGTTTGGTCATAATATATTTAACAGCACTAAAGCCAGGTTCTACATGAGGTAAGGAAAGGTATTAATAAATTGAATATCATTTTCCACATATTCGAATACAAAGCAGGTATTTTTTTAAAAATTTTGCCATAGGTTGTCATATCTACCATTATCAAAATTATGTTTACTTCCTTCATCATATGTAACTTCTAACAATTCTTCTTGGCAAGTTGTATTAGTCTCCTAAATATTTGCAGTAAAAGGATTTTTTGATCCAGTCACACACCTTCAAGTTCAATGTATCTTCAAATGAAGCTCCTGAATCTTTCAATATCCCCTGGAGTTACGTTATCTTAAACAAATGATGATTTGGAAAACTGAAGGAATCCTCTCTTTGATGGATTATAATGATCTAGTTTGTTGATTACTAATGACACAATATTTTGGCAATTGGTAAGAGCTTTATTAGCTCCTTAGCTGCAAATTTGATTTTATTCATCCTCTTGAAAATATCTGCCAAATAAAAGGTTCAATCTTTACTGTTTTTAATTGACAGTGATTGGCCTCTTAAATACTTTCAAAAAATTCAATGACACTATCATACAGTGCTACAAAATGAGAGTAAAATGTCCATTTTGATAGCCACCAAACTTCTGTGTGTAAAAGTAACCAAATAAAATCTTCATAATTGTTTTGGCATAGCTGTAAAAACATTCCATCATTTTTAGCAATAGATATGATATTATTTACATCTCTAACAATTACAGTTAATGATGAATGCTTAAATACATTCCTAGAAGATGTTGCCCACACACCACACAATGAATATATAAAACATTTGACACTTCTTCCTCCACATTAGCAACAAATCTATAACACCAACCTACTATGGATGGTGCTCCAACAGTACTGCATGCAACAATATCGTTCAAAGGAATATTTTGTTTGGCAGAGTATGATTTCATAGCATTAAACATAGATAATCTGGTTTTATCTGTAATAAAATTTATAGCAAATACCAAATCGTATAGTTTTCATATAAATAACATAAATATGCCATTAACAATAAAATTATTTCTTGAAAACTGATCCTCAACCCTACTATCACTGTTCCCCTGAACTGGTGTCAGAGAATGACAACTACAAACTTCACTACGACCGAACCGCACTAACTGCCAATGCAACATAACACAACAGATCTGACTTAACTCTCATAGACAAAAGAAATAAAATAACCACTGATGTAGCCATCCCCAACAATGTCAACATTCAAAAGACCTATGCAGAGAAACTCAGGAAATATAGCAACCTAGCATTCCAAATTCAACAGCAGTGGAAAGTACTCACAAATTCTTCCCATAATTATTTCAAGGTCAGGAATTGTACATAATCTACTTCAGAAAAACTTAGACAAAATCTCAACTAAAAAAACAACCATAATTGTCATACAGAAATCCATTCTTCTTAATACATGCAGCACATTTAGAAATTTCTTACAATAACTATAGACAGAGACAGCTGCTTGGAATATCGTACCCACAGCTGACCAATATACAGGTACATGTCTGAGAGAAAATAACAATAACCAATTATGATGATGATAATCCTTGCGGGTGCTAGTCCCCCATTGGGCGCCTCCCCACAGGTCGCGGATAGGGGAACGCTCACCCTTGGGTGGATACTGGGGAAATAAAATACCCGGGACGGACCTGACTCTGGTCCCTTAAGTCATCTTGGGAAGTACCATCGCTGCATTTCAGTGCAGGGTAGGCCCCTTATCCCAATACCATTCTCATTTCTTTCCTATCCATCCTCACCTGACCCCGGTGGGGGTGTACGTCCAGAGTTCCCGGCAATGGGGTGAAAATGCTAGGGGATGGGAACACCGAATTAAAAATGACCACATGGAGGGTGCTTTAGGATCAAAGCTTACGGTGCAGGAAGTCGGAACCGCAGTAACGGCGGTCAGGGGCGCGCGAGTCGTTGAAGATGTGGTCCACTTGGCATCTTTGACAGATATTGACTCAAGCGTAAATCCTTCACGGAGGAGCTCCAAAATTTCGAGGTCCTCTCCGCGTGGTGCTCCAACTACATCATAGGAGACCGTGAAGAGTAGGAAGACTGTTAGTACCCCTACACAAGAAGAAACGCAGAGAACACCTACAGCTCATTGTGCAGACCAAGGTATCTTGAAGAGCTAGATGAAAAGTGGAAAGATTTTGAGAAAAGAAGATTATGAGAAATTATCTATTGAAATAATCCCTCACAATTTGAACATTGCTAACATCGATATACCAAAGGACAACCGTTATATTGAAGGATTCTCTAGCAAAAACAACAGACAAGGCGGATATCCTAAGAAACGTGTCGTTATTGGAGAAGAAAAGGAAGGAAATCGACAATACCTTGAATATCCTCGAAATGCGGTTGGAGGTAGAGGGGGAAACCACCCCGACGAAGAAAGTGACCATGTTTAACTCGCAGACTACAAAACACCCAACCCCCGACCGAGTAAGAACAGAGAAGCGTCAAGTCCACCGTCGGTAGAAGAGAGGAGACGCGACATGAGGGTAAAACTAAGGTGGATAAAGTAGATCAGGTGGAGTGGCAAAAACCTCCCGAGTACCGCATGAAAGAAAGAAGAAAAGAAAATCCTAAAGAAAGAAGTATCAGACAAAGTACGAGAACCCCTTAATCAAGCGATCAAAGTCACGGCTATTGAAGAAAATACCTCTGCGGATATCATCAGGAAGATGAAAGAAACTGTCAATCCCAAGGCACATGACACAAATATTCTTTCGATAGAAAACACAATATAAGGAAATACTCGTGATGCTCGAAGAGAATTCGAACATAGCTTCACTAAACGAAGCGTTAAGGCAATTGGAAAGAAGGTTAAAGAGAACACTCTGACGCTAAATAACCTTGTAGAAATAAGGAGTATTGATGAACTTGTAACGGAATGGAAGCAGTCAAAAGAATACAAGTTTGTATGTTGTTCTATTGGACTTAGTAGTCTGGCTGTCGCAGCATATATTAGCTGCATATATCCTCCATGGCACTGAACGTAGTGCTCAACGCTCCAGTCATTCCTAGGCAAGCTAGTCTTCGTATGCTATTAAGCCTGGTAATTGCAGTCCCTTTCCCGCGGAGCTAGGCCACCAGACCAACGATGCGAAAGTAATCGTACGCCTTCGGGCAGCAAAATAGAGCCAATGGACCACCATTGGTCCTAGCCCCATGTCCTCCCAATATGCCCTACGACAGACCCACAAGATTTTGTGAGCCATATCACAATTATAATGTGTTTTGTTCAACTAAGCCTAACATCCAAGATCACCTCGAGATACCAGATCGATGTTGACCGGACTAGTTTGTTCTCAAGTAGAAAGGGTTCCAACAAACCATCGAGCCTCCATCTTCTCGTGAAGGTCCGTCTTGTCAGGATTAACTGATACTTCTTCTCTACCCCGCGCACGGAGCCCTGCATGAGCTCCGTAACCGTGCTGAGGAAGTTACCTGCAACTACCAAACTGATATAAATGTAGTCCACGGCGTAGGTCTGGTAAGTAAATCCATCACCAGACACCACAGAATTGGTCCTCGGGTTCTGGCAACCAGACCATGACCCTTTTATAGGCAAGGAGTTGGACCAGGCCCACGATTGAGCCTGGCTCATTTTCAGGGTTTAATGGACGGCACACAACTGGACAGCAAAGTCTGGGTCTCCTCGTCCACGAACACTAGTACGTCCGCACCCTTAGGTAGCAGCCCTTAAAGTGTGGCTTGACTGTCCCCTGTGCAAGGAGCCCATGAATAAGTTTGCCCTCATCCACTTCCAAAGACTCCCAAGAATCATGAGGCAAAATTGAACAGAATTATTTGCAACTTGTAGAAAATACAAAAAGTACTCAAGGGTAACACACGTTGTACATAAAGTGTGAAATAGTCGAATACGACACAATTAAAGGATGGGTTTATAGCGCATAATTCGTGGGGGGACGGTGGAACCAAATGACCTAGGGTGCCCAAATTTGCAAGTAGAATCCTGTACATCTGAGTAGCTATTCGATCCCCAGTGAGATAGTCTGAACGTGGAGGTATGAGAAAAAGTCCTCTGACTTCCAGGCCTATTCAGCCGGCTAAACACAGAATTCCGGATCTATCTCACGGGACAAACCAGCTTGAGTGACTTTTATTTTCTATTTTTTATTAGTTTTAAAACGTTTTAATAAATGTATAAGAGAATCTTTAAAATAAAGCACCACTACTGTCTTCTATAAATTAAAAAGTTTTAAAGTTAATGAGAAACAGAAAGTAAAACACAAAAATCACTCACAAATTGGCCGAAAAATTTTCGGCGTCCAGTCCTCAGTCACTTAGAAAATGAGCCGAGTCTTCTCTCTCCGGATTACATTTACCGACAGTCAGATGAAAGGAAAGAAAAGTAGGAGGGAAATTTGAAAATTTTTCTGTTGTCTATTTAAACCGGGATGGGTAGAGGCCTCTATGGACCAGATGAAACCTAATTCACGTGTTTTCACTCTCCCATAACACTCCCAATCCATAGATAGGGCGTTTCACGTTGTGTGGCAATGGAATATCTCAACAAATAAGCAAGAAAAAAACAGTGTCCCAGATGAACGGTAAATATTCGTGTTACAACTAAAGCATGGTGTAACTTAAAAATAACCGAGCCCGAATTGTATTTCATTTTCGAATTCTACGAGAGGAAATAGTAACTAAAGCCAGAAACATATTTTCCAATTCGTGATAGGGTGGCGTTGTAATACCTGATAAAAAGTTTCTCCGCAAATTTCGAGAAATACGCATTGAAAGAAACAAAAAAATGCTGTCAATATACCAAATTGGACCCCCCATGGAAGTAGAGGGGTAGGTAAGTTAAGAATCTAAATTGGAAACCCCAATTTTTATTGCAGATTCGGATTCTTCAGAAATTTTTACTGTAAGTTCACTTACCAAAAAAAGAAAAAACTATAAAAGGTTCAACGGACCTGATATAAATACATCCATATGGATAGATTCAGCAGCATGATGATGAAAGAGTTTTGAAGTGGGCTTGGTAAGATAACTGGTGAAAGTGCTCTGAAAAATATTTCGGGGCCAAGCATATAATACGTAATGATTGAACCCGTAGTTGAGAAATGCAGTCATGTTTCAGTTTTCATCTATTTTATAAACAAAAAATGTCTCTATTTGCATCAGTTGCCTCAGATTTCCCTTGACTTTGCTGCAAATTTTGCGAAAATAAAGGAAAACATTTTGACATACAGTAAAACCAAGGTATTATGGTATTTCACAACAGGTTCAAACATTACACATGTTGTGTTATAAATTCTTTTTAAATATGTAACTTACAGATAGACATGTTCATTTGACTGTAATAATTCTAATATTTCATTTTGAGGTGAAATCAATGGCTAAGAATTACTAAGAGACTTTTTTCTTTCACAATGAAAAAAAAAACACTGAGCGTTTTTACATTTATGCGTTCAGATGAGAAGGAAGTGGCAAGGAAGAATGTACCTTCTTTAGTGATTAAGAAAATATCCATGCAGAAGAAGGTAAAGAGACATGAGAAAAAAATCACCCAGACAAAGCTGTTGCAGGCCATGACTAGAACTTAATTAATAATAAATGTCTTGCTCCATTTTAAGTAAATCTTAAAATGTAAGGTAGCAGAAAGAACCTTCTTTGGATAGCTTTCTTGTGTGACAAGGTTCCACTGACTCTGAAGACAGCCAGTATCAACAGATCAAGAAGGAAAGTGACCATCTTGATTTCAAAAATCCTTCTGAAGGGGGACTGTGAAATATTAATTTACTCTTCACATTAGTCTTTTCTGTTAATTTTAGGTTAATTTCTTATAATTTTTATTATTAAACACTATATTTATGCTGTATAACGTGATTTTGGTAGGTATTTGGAGCATCTGGAACAAATTAATTGGATTTACATTGATTCATGTGGGATAAATTGATTATATCATTCTAGTCAGTTTCAGATAACACCCATTGTTTTTGTTGGATTATCGATAGAAACTGAGGTATCACTTTACTTTAAATACGGTTTATTTGTTACAGTATATAGTATGCTGAAAGACGAGAAATGCTGCACATTGTGCAAAGGATTGGAAGCACTTGCAAAAATGGAATAGTCTTTCCAAAATGTGAATGCCATTGGTCTAGAATGAAAACTAAACTTAGTTCCACAAACAAGGGTTGTAAAAGAATTTAGTCCAATTACAGAGAAGAGTGGAGAGGGGAAGGGAATTGGCCTTTTTTTATGGATTCATGTCTAAGCTGTGGTTCCAAAAGTTATTCATCAAAATCAAAATAAAATTCATGGACCACATCAACAATATGTACATGGATAAAATGATTTGATTGAAAATATGTAATATGATTGAAATAAACTATTACAGAATCATCTCCTACAACAGAATGCACACTTTTCAAAATTCCAGCTAATTTAGTTGTTTTACTGATATAATACAATATGTAATAATCTGTAATTGGAAAAAAGTCTATTTATATCATAATCATTTCTTGGTCCAAGACTAGAAAAGTACATAATTGATAGATGAACCTGTTAAAAAGTAATAGTATATTTTTATGAATAAATAAAAACACTTTAGTTCATTTGCAATCACTGAATATTAACAGATCCTCAGACCTGGTCTGAAAATATTATAGAGAAAGGAAACTGCTATAGCCAATTTAGTAAACTGAGTTATGTATTTGGTAATAGAAAATGAAATTTGTTGTTTTTATTCATTTGCAACAAATTTGAACAATACCTTTCACGAATTCTGATTTGTACTGACTCCTTAAATTCATCAAAAGTGATTCATAAAATTCTTGTGATCTTTCAGCAGGCATAGCATTATGGAAATCCAATTTATTTCCTTTTAAACAATGGTATAAAGTGAACTGACTGACACACAGTATCTCAAGGCCTTTATCTTTTACACTAAGATCCCATCTTTTACCATTTTCTCCAGTAAATAATCTTATATTTAGAATCTTTCGAACACTGAAACAAAATGAAAAATCTAGTAAGTAACCAAGAGCAGGAGACCAAGCAAAGAAAGTCACATGTTTCAAACTAATAACATCACACTCATAACATTTCTATACATAAAAATTAATAAAGGCCAGAAAATCAAGCAATCCATCTTACATGTATTCCATATCAGATGAGGTATCATTATTAGATATACCAACTAAAACACATAAGCCTTCTCCAATTGAACTGATTACTTCACCTTCCACTGGAAATGAAAATGTAAACACACAAAAGAAAACTAAAATACATGAGTCACATGTAAATGTAACTTAAAGATCATGAATTGCATGTTTCTATAGTTGTCATAGTCTACAGACAAGAAAAGAAAATATCCCAAGATAAAACCATCCCTACTCATTTCTTGAGTAGACTGTACTTCATATGAAAGCTATATAAAGAGATTCATATTCATCCAAATAAAATTCACCAACAGGTGTTAAGAAAATTATTTGACAATAAAAAATAATCAACCTTTCTCTCCTAACTGTACAATATGACTCACATGAATTTCTAACTCGTGAAATTATAGTTAATGATCACAAGGATGAGAATCTATATATATTATAGATGAACGACTCTTATATAAAAATCAATTTTAAAAATTAAGTAATTGTTCATGGATAGCAATTCTTGTAAAATCTATGCTAATCCCAAATAACGATATAAAAACATTCTAAAACCGAGATAAACATTTCGGGATACACCAATACATTTACAACATATAACATATGACCCGTTTAAAACAAAACCACATTACAAGAGACATTGGAGAAACCATCAGCTTTAAGGTTAGAAATAGAAAAGCATACATTTTTCTTGTTCCTTGGAACAATAAAATACGAGAAATTTCCAAGTACAAAACGAAACGAATCTGCGAAAAGAAATTAAGTAATGAGGTACAACTAGCTGGCTTAACATAATATTTGTTTAATAACGAAAGTAATGCAGACATAAACGGAAAGATTTCGAGGATTCCCACAGAAAAATTAAGAAACCAAAAAAAATCACGATTCAAACGGGAACAAAATTATGACATTAAATTGTAAGAAGTACCCAGAACGCTGGCTTTTAGAACTCTTTGAATAACCGCTTTCATAATGAAAAATTATGGGCGCATCCTGGTCACATCGAATCTGCATCCAATGCTGACATCGTTGAACATCGAGGAATGACAATGATGACAATCGACGACTAATCACATTGGTGGGGCTGAGGATTCCGTGAAGTTAGCCGTGTTGGATTTTTTATTCTCAAACGATTCGAACGATCTTGGGCTTAAATGTAAGGTCTTCGCTCAATTTTGCTCAGACACTTTTATACTTTGCTCACCTTTAGCAACAGTAAATCAATGAAATTATTTTCTGCATTTTCGACATTTCAACGTGAGTTTTGACCTCCCCAACTTTGCTCGCCCATTATTTTTGAATGTAATACATTATTGCAATAAAATTTAAAAAACAGAAACATTGTTTAATACGCATGCACGTCGGCATTTGTTATGTATCCGGCAAAGAATTAACGCGTAAATTGAATTCTGCTACGGTTCCAACATAACACAACAAGCTCAAATACTTCGGGCCAGGTTGGGGCTTTCCGGTCACATCCAGAAAAGTTGGCTGTAGACAACTCTTGGCTGACCAGTAAAATTCGCTCGGAAACGCCAATGGAATGCGAAAGAGGTGCAGAAGTGCAGGAATCGGAGCGGCAATGAACGAGAAACTGCTTCACGTTGCCCCGACTCCGTATCCCGAATTGCATCCTTTACCTCGTACTAAGAAATTTTGCTTACTTCGGGTAGCGCAGTGAAAATGATTTAATATGTGTAATATTTTAAGTGACAATTCGTTATTTTTGACAACGCGTCAGTTAATTTTAAATTACAATTTTTTATCACAAAAGCTGAATTTTTCAATCCAGTTGTCTTCATTGTTAACTGCGTTTTAGAAAATCTATAAAAACTTATAAGTCTGTCTCAATTTTTAAATATCACATATTAGGCTTATCTCTGATCTATGAAGATTCTGCAAAATAAGAAAGTACATTTTTACATGGTTGGATGTGATATGTAACAATTAATAAATTTCATGTACCAAATTACTATCTTTTGCTCGACTACTTGTGAGGAGTCAGGGTCAGGGAAGATGAAGGGAGAAGCTGCAAAAAATACATGAATGAAAATTATCTTTTTTTTTAGTTTACTCAATGTTTAATTGGTAATTGTATAAGATTGTACAGGGTGGGAATATTAACTATGCCATGTTCTTACTTCCTTTGGCCAAATTAATCATGATGTGAATATTTTAATAGATTGTAGGCCAAGGGCGTATTGTAATATTCGATTAATTTTAAATAAATAATCAACTTTATTAGGGTGTTTTCGATTTAAAATGTATTTTAAGCGGACGATTGCCGCAGTCGTTACGAATAAGTTATGACAAAAGGCAAGAGAGAAAGTTTTTCGACCGTTTGCGATGGGCGTGAGTCTCCTCATTCCAAGAACTAAATTCAAGCAGAAGCGGTTTGTAACGTATTTGTTTTGGGAAAATAACGCGTAGTTCATAGGGAGAGAATACCAGCGCCAACGGGAATTTTACCAAGTTTTTTTAAAAGGAAGGTCACATCAGTGCAAGTCTAGGCAAGTAGCAACTAAACGGGGGCAAAGCAAGGGCACAGGTATATGGTTTTAAAAGGAGTACAATAGGGAATGGGAGTGTAAGGGAGTACGCAGTAGCCAGCGCTTGGGTGTGGTTGGCACGAGATGTTGGAGGCTGGAAATTTTAAAGGGTCGTTGAAAATAGAAAGTAAACGAATTTTACGACTTTGTGAATAAAAACCACCTAGTGTAAACCGCTCAGAAAAACGGTTGAGAGAAACGCCGTTTAGAGTAAGAACGCTCGAAATGCAGCTCGTGGGTTGGTCCGGCGCGTATGTGATCAAGTCTAAACTGACCTATGACAAACGACGTCGCGAAAAGGGGATTTTGATTGCATTGGATGCGTCAGTCATGTAATTTTTCAAAATCACGGACCATGGGTGGAAGTGGAAGACGGGCAGAGTGGGAGCAAAGCCCATTTATAGAAGTGGAGAAGCGAAATTAGACATTCGATTGAGATTTTTCGGCAGATTATTGAGAGGTTTTCCTGATAGAGATTCAGTCGTTCGAGAGGAGATTTTTTTGGACAATCGATAATTTTAGATTCAGAGATTTTCTGACATTCGATTCTGTGGTTCTATTCTGAGACGTTCGTTCGGAGAACGAATCGGGCAGCAGTTCCAGAACTTTTGAACTTTGTGTTATTTTTACAATAACACTGTACGGATAATTTGTCCAAGTTAACATAGAGGACTCATGACCTCTTCAGTCAGTAGTCCGTAGTTTGAGTTTCTACGAGTTAATAGTCGGTCGATTTCGCAATTCTTAGGAGTTTTTTTTGGAATTCGTTATTTGGATCTGAAAGTACCGCAGATCGTTCGGTTCTGCGATGAGCACGGGAGTTCTCGGAAACTACGAACGCGCCAATTCGGAGAACGGGCCGGCATTCCTGGAGGGAATGTTGACGTCACCCACGAGAGCGACAACCAGGAGCTCTGAGGACCAGCTGTAATGCCGTTTAGGACGCGGCACCTTCGCCAACCTCCACATCTGATTATGATCTGTCAGCTTAATGAGGTATCATCTAAAGTCGGTTTCATCCACCTATAAATTTTAAGTGCATTAGCGAGAAGAACTGTGCGTCAATGATAAATAATGACAGCCCAGGCTCTGAACTTTTGAACTCTGTGACAACTGCGAAATTTGGGCATTTAATTGAAGAAGAGCTAGTTTAATCCTTGTTGTATTTTGTAAAGTTAGATTGGTTTTCGATGTTAGCAATTGTGTTAAATTCAGAAAATGGCTTATTTGACCAAGGGAAGTAGTTATTTACCGAGGGAAATAACGTGTGATTTTTGGGGGCTATATTGCTGTGGTATTCAATTTATTGTCATTTTGTGCTAATAAAATTAGTGAGTTAATTTGTTTCATGCGTTTTCCTGTGTCAGGAACCCTAGTATGTGCTTTTCCTTAGATGAAAAAAATCGAACCCATGTAATAAATTAGGAGAAAGAGCTGGCCGAGGAGACTGAGATTTTTGGTAAGCGAGTGCGAGCCACTACACTATTGTTTAAACACATGTACATTTCGAATCATTACAGTATCCAGTTCAGAACTTAAGGTGGGGAAGATTTCTGAATTCAACCTATATCAAAGAGAATTGAATGTCATAGAATAATACGCACTAGCATTAAAATCACCATTTATTTAAAAGAATCAATTTATGAACAGTGGTATGGGAGGATAAGTTGCAAATTTTTCAACTACTTCTTTTACTAAATGTTTCTTACTCAAAATTGGATATCTGCCCTAACTTTTAACGTGGGGCAACTGCTCCATCTAGCCCCAGCCTGCATACGCCCTTGTTGTAGGCAAGACAAGAATATTGTCATTAAAAAGCAAAAAAAAAATCCTTGCAATGGACAAGCTATCTCTACAATAACACCTTGTTATTGAAAGAACCATCACCTCTTTGAATGGCCAGTTCTATCCTAGTAGTTCGAGCAGTGGCAATCACATCTCCACTGCTACCCACCCCCTTGTTGTTAACTAGGACACCAGAGACATGCAGTGTAATTATTTTAAATTTATTTATTTATTTAAAACTGTATATTAAAACTATCAGAACCGGAAAATTTATGAAAGTAATATCTCAAACACAATCCAGAGAACTTACCAGAGGCTTCAAGGATGAAGCTGTCAACTTGACGGTTCACCCATCCTTTGTCTTTACTAAAAGAGTATTCATGCATTCAGTCATGCTCAAGTATCAATATCAAAAATTAAAATAAACAGGTACCTTACCAAAAATTAATATTTACTTAGTGGTATTAAAAAAAAAGAATGCTAAAGTCAATGAACCAATCAATGATAAATTAAATAACTATTGAAGACATTACATAAGTACAGGTAAATTAATATCTGATATTATGAAAGGCAAATAATTATACTTAAAAATTTTATTGCATTATTTTCACACTTGAATCTCCACATCACTACAACTAACTTTGATAGTTCTTTGAAAGAACAGAAACCACCTTAATTTTCAAAAATCTGAAACTTTGCATCTAGCACAATACAATTGTTCCAAAGTGGATTATATGTTTTAAAGTGTGGATAATATTTTGCCAATTATAGTAATATGTTCTTGTCTCTAAAATATAAAAATAAATGGAAAATAAAAATAGCATTTTTCAATACTTCACACTGTGAAAACTGAAAGATAATGCAAAATGTAATTTCTTTGATACTAACTGACTATTGATAGCAACTTAACATGGGATTCACATATAAATAATGAACAGAAAAGAGAAACATATTTACGTCAAAAAGTTTTACTACTTATTAAAAGATTTATATTAAGTCTTCTTGAAAAATGTTATATTGTACACTAATTGAAACAAAATTATAGAATTTATTGGAATTCAAGGGAAAAGCTTGTCTAATGTGTCAGCCACTTATGATAGGCAGAAAGTAAAGTTAGATTAATTTGTAATAAGTCAATCAGAACCAACTCTTTTCCTCTGTTCAAAGAATCTAATTTTCAACCTCAACAATGTTTGTATTTTTTAGAGGTACTGTTTCTTATGTGCAGGAGGGAAAAGGAACATGTTTATAAAAAGATATAAAATAGATGAAGGAAAAAAGGTAATTTAATGTTACCTAAACCAAAAGAAGTGTTTCAGGTGATCTTGCACATACGTTACACCAAAAATTTTTAGTTTGCCTAAACAAGTTAAACTCTGCATCTATCTTTTAAAATAATACTACGTAAAAAATGGCATTTTAAAAATGAATTTTAAAAATGTTCAAAGATTTTTTCTATGATAAGTAATTGATATTACTATAGATTTTTTTGTGTTTAATACATTTTTAAAAATGTTTATAAACATTTCCAACATGACAGTTTACTGTCTGTAAAATTCAAAGATTAAATAATGCCTTTAATCCGAAAATGTGAAGAGCATATTATTTCTATTCTTGTAAGCCTTGCAAATCCAATTTATTACCCAATCACCTTGACACTATATGCATCAACTGTCCTTAGAATAAGGTAAATTAATGCCTTTAATTTTGAAAAAAAGCAGTTTCTTTTTCTCATTTAAGCTTTGTAAATAATATATAAAGATTCTATTGATTACTTAAATGCTTTGCAAGAGGTAAACGGTCACAAAATGCTTATTAAACAATGAATTACTTGACGGTACTTCTAATTCCAATCTTCTGACTGGACTCAACCAGAAATCAACTCGCATCCTTAGCCCAACGCGATTCTTGTATTCTTTGTCACACTATCGATTCTTCTGACTGCGCTCAACTTTCCTCCTCTCAACCACGCTTTAGAAAACATGCGACAAAATATGCACAAACGATGCTTAAAGAGATCCCAGTATCTGATTGGCTGAACGTAGCACCTTCCTTAAAGGCTAATCTGGAAGAAGCAACGGAATTCGTGATGCGACGAATAACGAGCAATCCATCCACACTAGTCGCTATTCAGCGAACCACGAGCATCTGCTCGCGATGGGAATTCGCTATTCGGCGAGCAGATGCTCGAGGTTCGCCAAATAGCGAATGCGAGCGAATGTGTGGAGCCGCCTTGAGACTGCTCGCATGGCACACTGATACAGAGAAAATAACGAATAACGTTTAGTTCTTAAATTATCGAAGAGCGACCTCGAACTCTCGATCTCGAACATATTGCCAACAGAACAAACCACTCAAGTAAGTGGTTTATACTGCAGTTTCAAAGCTTCTTTTTCATATGACATCATCTCAGAGATTATTTACAGCATCTACAAATATGAGGTCCCAACAAGAATAAACAGGATTATTCGAAAGATTTTAGTTAAGCTTCTGTTACTAACACAAGGGTAAAACTTAAGAATGTAGCTTGCCATTGAAGAGAGATAGGCCTAAGCAACAGGAAAGAGAGACATAATGCAACTTAGTACTCTCATAATTTCATCGAACATAATTTAGTATTTTGACGAACATATTGTACTACCACTGTTATAATACAGTAAAAAATATAGATTCGGATTTATAAAAAAATGAAGTTAATATTAGACAAATCGTGACAACACATGCGTCGAATACATAACATGTTTTGCAACAATATTTGTTATCTTGTTTGTCATTAATTTCACGTCATTGAACAATATCAAACAATTCCTATTATTCATAATTGTACGAGTATTGGGTATATATACAAACGAACGCGAACGTTCTCATACGCTAAAGCACAATACGGTATGATTCTCGACTATCCTCTGCCAACTAGAGTCAGAAGAGCATCAGACCGCGTTCCCAGTCGCTGATGCAGTCTTTCCTCAGAATGACCAATATTTCATGTACTGGATTTTAGGATGAAATATTAAATAAATTAGAGGGTATGTGTTCAAATATGAAGAATTTGAAAAATAAGGGACTGCCTCTGAACACCTCTGCAGACATTGCGGCCTGTTTTTTTTTTGTGAGGCTTTAGGGCACGTCAACATCGAGGTCATTAGAGCCCTTCATTGCGGCCTGAATGAATAGTTTTTGAAGTAATCAAAATTATGGTTTCAGTTTTCAGGTTAAAATAGTTTAATGGTTTAGCTTTATATTTAGAAAATTTTGTGATATTGGTGTGAGAATGACTTATCCCATCTGATATAAGATAAAGATAAAATATTCAGAGTAGAGTTTTCCTAGACATAAAAAATGTAATTTCTTTTCCCTAAACTATAAGGGATCGTTTCCTTGTAAGTTGCACCACTCTTACTTTCATACTGCACTGCTCTGTCTAGTAATTAATTATACATAAATGTACCCACATTTTCTGTGAATGCATTATATTTTGCATATTATTGTAGTAAACTGGCAAGGTTCTATTTTCAAGCAGGGTTTTGTCACCAGTGTCGTGTGACCAAGTAAAAATATTTCCTAAATTATGAAATAATCTTTGACGTCAATGCAAATTAAACACGGCATGTACATATTTTACTGTATCCATCTCCCTCCCTTTCCTCACTGAAATATTCTGTCGTTACGACAGACGGTTGCTTTAGATTTTTGAACTCAAATTACTGTATAAAAGAAGCCGCTCCCTTTCCCCTCCAGCGTGTCGAAGGGCATTTGGACGAGTCCGAGTTTACTGTACAGCCACGGCCGCTAGCCAGCCGGCCGGCACGCTACCACCTCCACTCCTCACCTTCGGGCCGCTGCCTACTTTACAGGGGCGGAGGGCCTGAATCAACCGAGTTTTTAAGGGGTGCTGAGGTAGCTGCGACCCTTTGTTGCCTATATCAAATTACTCCTCTGACACTCCCCTACCATTCCTCGAAATCTTTATATTTTTTGTTACATTCCGTAGAGTGTAATCCCCAAAGTTAATTGATGAACCCCAAGACCCAAAACTATTTCATTTAAATAAAAAAGTCCCAGTAAATAGGGCAGTGTTAATAATAATACTAAATTTAGCAAAGATGAATTTATTGAAAATTAGTTAAGATTAAAAAAGGCCCTGTTTATGATACAAATTACATCGAAACGTTGGCGAGAAAACATTGAGTGTTATTATATACTACCTACACGCAAAAAATACCAAATCCCAATAAAGAAGTTAATTTCAATTCGTTGGTAGAGTCAGAGTTGATTCCTGGTAGATTATTTTACGGACAACTCTAAAGGCAGTCTGGTTAAGTAAGTTAGGTTCGTGCCTCTGATTATCTCATAGAGGTAAAGATAAATAGAGGCAACCGTCTCTACTGCAGATTACCCTTGAGAACACGAGACAAGATACTGAGAGAAATCACGCTCTCGCTTTCACATTCGCTTGGACGGGGGGAGGAGGGACTGTGCAACGACTTGTACGCAGCAGTCAGTGAGGGGAATCGTGTTCCCCCACCTAAGACAATGTGCGAGAGAGACAGAAATATCTCATCGTTTTCCCCTCCGGACAACCGGCGCATAAGACTGTTGGGTGTATATATATAAAAGTCTATGGAATATCTTTGTGCCTTATCGAACGGTATTGTGAAAGAATCCAGGAACGGAGTGAGTTCACTAACTACGTTCGAATGAAAAGCACATTAAGTCTACCAAGGTTAACTAAGGTGTACTATGGTAAACATTGGCAGTTCCGAATAACAGCACCCGATAACTATGAGTAATAGATATATGGACAAAAATAACGCGAACTTTCTCATAAGCTTACGCATAATACTGTGTGCTTCTCAACTATCCTCCGTCAACTAGTGACAAAAGAGAATGGGACCGTGTTTCGATTAGTTGATGATAAGCTCCTCACTTTCGTTCGACCAATCGTAGGCAAACTTGAAACTGCTTCCATATTTGGCGGACCAATAGAAGACTGGCACGGGCGAACATACCCCCATTGAATCGTAACGAGAGAAAATGTTTTATTACTCTGCTATTAAAGAAATATTTTGTAAATTTTTATTTCACACATTTTGGACTTCCATAACAAAAAATATTCTGTATATTCTTATCTTCAATGAACTTTATGATTCTCTATATTTAAATGACATCTCAAGATTCGTTGTTTCACAATGTCTTCCTAGAGAATATAAAAGATATTAGAGTTTCTGTAAAAAAGTTTGCGTCATACTGTAAAAAAATATTGTTTTTAACATTTAATTTGGGTATCATCGCACGATATCGTGTGGATTTTGTAAAATTCGAATCAGGAATTACTTATAAATATTCCTATATTTTCTTAACTTTATACAGTGACGTAAAAAACTCATAGCTCATTGGCATGAAGTGATGTGTATTGTGTATCGTAATTGCGTATAATTTGCAATTCTTTGATACTATTCTTATATGTCAATCGGAATTCAAGAAATATAGAAAACAATTGTATAAAATATGAATGAATAACACCAAAGGAAATTCTAGTGATATTAATAGTATTAAACCACTTAGAGAATAAATAAATTACATCTACTAGAAATATTTTGATCCCAGATATAACGCTTTGGCTGTAATCGTGCAACATAAAAGAACATGCTCAGAGAGTAATATTACAAAATTCGTTTTTGAGATTTCAATAAATATAAAAAAAATACGAATTACTTTTATTAAGATATTCAAATGGAATTGAGTTGTGTTCACACAGATTGACTAAGATAATCACACAATAATACATCGCATTTCAATTATGGTAAAGTTAAGTAATTTACCAATACGAGAAAAATATACCAGAATATAGTATAGAATAAACATTAATATTGCTATTAATTGAATATCTCTCATTCTCTCAGATATCAATTTAATCATTTTCTCTATTTTCCTTCTTTCCTTTTCCTTTCATACTTTTTTCTTTCCTGTTTTCCTTCCTGTACTCTTATATAAATTTAAGGAAATTAAAATTAATTCACATTAATTTCAAAAGAGTAACACTTCTATTCTTCACAATAACAGAATTTATTTGATACACATATAATAATATTAATATTAAAAACCCATTCTTCATTTAAAATGTTAGCATCGATATTCAGTATTATTCATTGATCTCAATAGCAGGGGACGAACATGGTAATTTAGATGCATTCTTTACGAGAATATAATTTTTTACGAATCAAAATGGGTGATTATATTTGTGAAGATAAACGTATTTTTAATTAGACAATAAGCATAATATTAAGAGTAAATTAAAATAGCAGCGAGGCATTTCACAAGATAACAAAATTTAAATATCAAGTTATTGTAACTAGTAGGTCCTGATATTCCAGTTTCAGTGTCATATTTTAAGAACTCGAAATTTTAAATATAGAAATCTCCTCTAATTAACATAATTTTTTACCATCAATACAATAATAAATTTCGTATTTTCAGAAAGCGTTGAACAAAAATATGAAATTATACAAGTAGGGTTTTTCATTGGAATATTTGTCACTTATGCGGAATATTTAAATGACGTTAGTAGTGTACTATGTTGGTTTCGAGCCAGATAAGAGCTGATAAAGGCTTATCACCGGAAGTTGCGGTTTGGAAGGAAAATGCCGGTTTGGAGCCAGAGCAATGGGGGCGGTGGTAAAAAAAGGCAGGGAAAATGGTGGCAAGGAGGGTTGGGGGTAGCAATCGGGGTGGTGGATAGCATTGGGGGTGGTGGATGGCATTGGGCTTAGTGGGTGGCAATCGGGGTGGTTGGTGGCAATAAGGGGGATTTCCAAAGGAAACAGAAGAACGGGAAAAGGCGGGAAAGAGTGGTGNGGGGGGGGGGGAAACGGGGTAAGATGCAACTTGTAACATGTTAGAAGTTTGCGTAATATTGCGTAACACTGCGCAATACGACGTAATATATTACACATCGTTACGTAGTATTGTGCAACATTGCGTAACATGGTACTTTATTGAGTAATATCTTATTGCGTGACATTGCGTAATATTACATCAATGCTTAATATTCGCAATGGTGTAACATTGCGAAACATGGCATACCATTACAGTGAACAAACAAAAAATATTTAAATAAAAAGAGATACAGGGAGTCCGAACCTTGGACTCTCTCCCGGATGCGAGGTCCTCGTTGGCTGGCAACCCGCAGATCGCTCGGTGCTAAACACACACCATCCTCGACGACCGCTACAGAGACACTAAAGACAGAACGGCGTGGCAGCGCGTCATGATGACCCCGACCATCACCAAACCAGTGACATCATGTCCCTCCACCACCTTTTGGCATCGGGAAGGGGAATAGAAATGTAAGGAAATAAATGAAAGATCATTTTTCAAAAAGGAATTTTTTTTATTTATTATTTTTTGGGGCTTCTTGTTTTCTATATATTGATATATACATTAATTTGTCTAAAAATGTTAACCATTATTTTACTTTTCCCCATAATGATTTTTGACATAGTGGAGTGTTACAACATCTTGAGGATTAATAGGATCTTCTACATTTGTGAGTCGCGATATTTTTCAGTCGAAGATGGCGCCCCCAACGCATGATCGTACTAATCCAATTTCACGAATCTTACGAACGACAAGGTTCCGAAGTGCGCCTTCAATTCTTTTCAGTTTTTTGTCTATATAGTCACGATCTTCGCTTTCTTCTTCTTCTCGAACGGATTTTTTAGACGTTTAATATATGTTGAATGGCATAGTTCACATAGTCTTTGTTAACTGCATCTAAAGCGTTCAATGGGACACCCAAGATTTCTATGAGATTGCGATTGGCATCAAAATTCGATGTAGCATCTAGTTGTCGCAGGCATAGGGAATCGTGCGGTTCATGCTGCTGCTGCTTTTGTCCAATCTTTTCAAATCCTTCCAACCGTATGCCGAATTGTTTATTTTCGTCATAGTTGTCCTCTTGAATGATGACAACCTCTTCATCCACATGTTTCTTCAAGAGGTCTACTTGTTCAGCAACATGTTGCCGTACAACTTGCTGTTCGTTTTTGAAACGAATATCGATAGCTTCAATGAGCTTGTGATGTAGTTCATCCACATTTCTTTTCACTAGATTGCGAACAAAATGTTGACTCGCGGGATCCTCAACATAATCAAAACGCTTGTCTACACTATCGAGGATAGTTTTCAACAGCGCATCCACATAACCATTACTTACAAAAACACTCTCTACACTCTTTTAACACTCTTCACGTTCTTCAGCGAAGACAAACGATACGTGACGTTGCACTCTCTTTTCAATGTCTTTGTCCAAACGTTCACGAAGATCTGTTTTGCTTACGAGGAGATGATTTTCCACACGCCTCGCCTGAGCTTTATCGCTAATAATTTGTTGCACTTCGTTTATTCGCTCGTCCACATACTCTTTGATATCAGTTACCAGCAAAGGATATTTATCACACCGTGTTGACACACTTCAAGCCATGATGATGCAACGTTTGATAGCTACGTATCCTCTCATTTTAAAGCTTCCCTTCCCCTTAATTAAAAAAATTATTGTTTCCAGTTGCGTTCATGACTTTGCGCCAAAAAAGATGTTGCATGTAGTGTTGTATTCTGCTCACAGTATGTCTCGTTTGCATGGAAAAGAAATTATTCCAATGCACATGCACATTCTCTAGTGTAAGCTGTATGTTATGCCAATATTCGCGAAGATTTGCGTTGCGATTGTCATCTTCTAAAAGTTCGGTATTGTAAAGTTCGCATACGACATTACACAGAATATCGATGAGGGCTACACTCAATGCATATAAAGAGTCTTGCTCGCAAAGTCTAGCATATTGCCGGAGGAGTGTTGTAATTTCATTCATTTCTTTGGACTCACAAATGTCGTTGATAATAGTTCTTCTCAATAAAATAGCCATGATGTGGTTTTCAAGTCTTATATTATAAAGTTAAAATGTCTCGGTTGCACATAAACATGTGGATACAATCGATGTCTGTAGCTATGAAAATCACGAAGTCTGTCTCGAGGAGGAAGAAGTGGAGGAATCGATAACGTCACATCTATTTTGCGTCGACACATGGGACATGACACACGACTGTCTTGTAACCAAGATTGGAGACATATTTTGCAGAAGTTGTGACCACAGTAGGATGTCACCCTCTCACTTTCTTACACACACTCACTTAGGCATATAGAACACAACCATTTTTTCTGAAAAGAAAAAAATTTGACTTTAACCATTTCTTGAGACTCGAAGAAAACTTTGTAACAGACCTCCACGTGTCATTCAGCTTTATATGCGTTCTCTTGTGTGAAAGGCAATCTGTTCACAAGTCACATGAATGTGTTATTGTGATCCTGTAATGAACATGGCGGTTTCATGAATGTGTTCTATTAAATCGATTACCATATCAATTAAGTCATTGAGATCATTAGGGAAATGTTTCAATCTTTGAAAAAAAATTTAAAAGAGCTATAATGTAGAGGAGGTTACTTCTCGATACATTCTTTGTGAGATTGATTATGTTATTATGATAGATTAGATTGAGGAGCACACTCATCAAACATGGAACAAATTGATCGTGAATAAAATCTGTTTGACCATTACCGATCACAGGATGTGAATCATTCATGTGTCCTAATAGTTCATCTTCATCGACACTGCTTTCCATCGTAAAGTTTAATATGTTGATTTCATTCTGCTACAGTAAAGGATGACGACATACTTGACATAATACATGATCTCCAAAGCTCGATGCAAGGTTTACAGAATGTGGGAGGCAAAGTGTGATGAATATGTTCAATTTATCTTCTAAACAAATAGGACACAACGTAATGGTAGACAAGAGAGAATGGCGAGGAGTGTACAGGTAAGAATACAATCGAGGTTAATACCAATCCACGTCCACATTGGAACGGTGGAACGAGTGACGGTAGAACGATTATCTAACACGTTTCGTTAAACTATGATTCATTCTCGCTCGTCAAAAATGCAACAACTCTGTTCATTTGATCATCCGTCATGCGACGGGTACAACATAAGCAAGTTGTGGGTACAGTTATCTGTTGTCGAAAACGTTTGACATATAACAAAAGCAAAGGACATGATCAACACGCGCAGCATCAGTTACCTTTTTTATTCTTCTGCAATGTCTTCTCTCCAACACAAACGACAGTCGCGAATGAGTGGTGGCGGTCCGTCAATATGGGTGTTGACATTGATGTAATGTTGTCGAACAGGTTTGAAGCTGTTTGATTTCTGGATCCTGTTGGATGTATAGCGACAAGCGCTCAAACACCGTATTTACTTGATGTGAGGCAAAGGTTAGGAGTATCACCAAAGATAGATTGTTCAACTTGCTGTCGTCCAACGGCGTAAGATGTCCCGCTTTATAGACGGCAGCAATGCTTCAATCACGAGACAAGAACATGCTCCAAGCAAGCGCTCAAACACAAAGTAGCAGGTACTCTGGTGTCGAGTCGAACTGTGCTCGCATCGTTTCACGGCAGAGCTCATGTAGTAGAAAACCTTCCTTCGGGGAAATTACAGCACGGCAGAGCGGAGGTGTGCGTCTAAGGTGACTTCAAGCGTCGAAAATCTCATAACTGCAGAGCGGACGTTTGCGAATCGCGAAGGAAACCTGTTTTTTTCATTTATAACGACATCCGCACTTTTGCCCTATATAATCAGCTGCAGTGAAGCCGTACAAACACTTCTTGCTTGAAGGAGACGAGGAATAAGACGTCTCTCTACAACTTCCCAATTCAACTTGGATGATGATGAGTCCTACCTTAAATTTTTAAAATTCTTCTTTATATATGTTATTTTTATTTTACAAATTTTTAATTTTTAATTTTTTTATATTTTTTATATCAGCTATCGTGGATTTGCAAGGGTTTGTACCAGATGGGAAATTAATTTTTAAATATTTTACAATATTCTCAGCACGTGGTATGGAAACCTTTGTATTTCATCCACCGAGTGAAGAAGAGCAGTTAAATACCAACGATAGAAATATATCACTTTGGTTGTCTGTAAACCATCACGGATTACACTGGAAAACAATGACGTTCGATCCAACTTGCACGGTTTTGGAATACAAGGATCTATTCAACGTGATGAGAAATAGAATGAACAAGATACAAACAATTTATTTAAAAGGACATCAGAAGATAGGTTGGGTACGTGAGTATGTCCATCCTGACACACACATCGTTAGCATACTAACAATGGGATGCCCCAAACTCGTGGAATTTGGGGAACGCTTCAAGGAGGAATATAAGGAGAGTTTATTAATATAGTTGGAATTTCAAAGAAAAATGAATGATTTAAATTTAAGCGAAAAAATGTGTAAGGAATAGTCCTATGGATGTCAAATAAAAAAAATATTCCGAGTAAGTAATCCATTTTTAATTTTTTTTTTCAACTTCCATCGATGTACACTTTTTTCATGCTCATTTTTCTTTAGTTTCAGAGATATCAGATGATGATGATAAATATTGGGAAGCACACACTGTAGAATATGACAAGTATATTGAACACATGAAGTGAAAGGACGAAAAGAAAAAAAGATGAATGTGTTTTCAAATAATTCTTTTTCACAAAAATAATTTTGTAATTTTTTTAAAAATATTTATTCATTTTTAAAATTTGTTTAATGTCTTAAAAAAATTGTAGTGTTAGAAAATAAATGAAAAAGTAAAGAAAAGAATTTTCTATTTTTATTTCATTGAAATTTGCATAAAATTCTTTTTGTGACTCCACGAATTGTTTCGAGTCAAACCCAACCATTTGACATAGCGCAGCGCTCCCTTTTTGCGAAGCACTGTCTCGACGAGGAAGTCGTGCGGGTAACGTGTGGACTGAATTTTTTCTTGGTAAAATCGTCCGGCGGTGGCTTCTCGCTGCTCATCTTGGAGAGAAAATGCTATGGGATTCGAGAGATGGACCTTCATAATTTTGAACACTTCTGTCGTCCACGAAGGTTCATAACCTTTGTGAAAGTATTGTTTGTATTTGCTGATGCGTACGCGATCACCTACATGAAGCGTGTTGCTTCGGTTCGTCGAGATGTTTGACATGTGCATAGACTGTTTTCATGAGACGATTATCCCGGACGTCTTTCGGTCGCATTTCCGTATTGCGATGCGATATTGCATTGTACGCGTGAAGAAGAATGCATCGTTAACCAACGATTTTTTTTTCGGCAGAGAAACGACGCCACATGCGCTCTTTGGTTGTATGATTAAAGCGTTCCATAAAGCATGCTTTCATAGTCGAATAGGTGGAGTAATGATGACTGCTTTTCCCCTCCATCCATTTTTGAAAAACAGTATTGTAAAATTCGCTACCGTTATCCGTCTGTAAGAAATTAAGTTTTCGTTTTGAAGAGAGAATATGTGTATACGCCTTCTTGAAAGCATCCCCCGTCTTATTCTTCAAAGGTTCGGCCCATGCGAATTTCGAGTAGACCGATCACCGTCAAGACGTATCGCATCCCTCTATTACTCTTTCCATACGCTTGCATATCCACCACATCGGCTTGCCACAGATCGTCCAATCCATTGATGATGACGCGTCGTCTACGAAAGCGTTTGCGGGCGGGGGTGTGAAGTTCTTTCACAATTCCGTCTAGCGTTTTCATCATCATCAAAGGATAAGTCCGGCGTCACGAGGCTCGTTTTCAATTTCCGCAATATCTCCTCCATGCCCACCGTGTTGGAGAAGCGTGTAATAGACGTAAATGTTCTACGAGCACATTCGGATCGCGCCAGTATGTATAGCGGGGTGTTGTAACGAAACGTCCCTATCCTTTCTTCGACTTTCTTCGTGTTACCGCGCGCGTGGTGGGTCGCAACAATTCTGTAATGTATTTATACTTGTCTATCGATGTTTGCTTCATCTTACCTTTATAATGTTTCTTATGTGCACCCGTTTCCCTTAAGAGTTGTGCCTTTGCAACCTTATACTCTGTCGTCATATCACGCATATTCGGTTGTCGATAAAACAAGAGTTGTGTTAAACCGGGTATGTGTCGTGATTCACCGTGAATGTTCCGTTTGGATGGAGTTCCATACGTCTATTGCCGAGAAACAAATTTCCGTTATCGAAACGCGGACCATAGTCGTGATCGGAGTTCCTATATTGACATGCACCAATTGGGATATCCAGTTGAAAGCATTGTCATCTTCCGAATCGAAAGAAGTTACAGCTTTATCTTCTTCTTTCATCTATTTGTCATTTTCCGAATCGAACTCGACTTTCAACGTGTGATTGTAATCTGAATGCTCCGACTTTATGGGATAGTAAGATGGATTTTTTTCTTTATTTTTTTCGTTTTTTAGCTTCGATATGTGTGGCGGGTGGATATGGATTTGGAAATGGAGGAGGAGAGACTATTTTTATGTTTCGTGGTGATTTTTCAACAGGTTCTTTCTCATAGATATCTAACAATCTGCTGCGATACCCTTCCATGTCGCGAATACCGTTTATTTTAGCGCGTATACTTTGACGAACATTTTCAATTTCGCGTTGCAATGCTAATGCGAGTGAATTGGAAACTGTTGTCGGTGTAGTGATTTTTTTATTTTTCCCTTCTCTATTTTTTCTTTTCTTTCCCTATTTTACGATGTATCGTGCGCTCAGTTTTTATAATGTTTTTCAAATTATCTTTCATTCGCCCACCGAGCTTCCCTTCTAATTTCGTTTTTAGAGTCTTGACACCGCTCACTCCAATGCAGCGAAGCGTTCCCCTACGCTCGCATCTTTGGATGCGACACGCGACCACGCGCGTGATGCGAGCAGCTCATCGACTTTCTTTCTCTCCTCACCACCCTTATGCTGTGTCTAGGCGATATCGTGTTCCCTACACGCCTGATGGAGTGCGTTGATGGCAACATCGCCTCGTGCTAAGCGTTTATCCAATCGATTCCCCGGTCCACAAAACTGATAACCACCCGGAAGATGTGCTTCAAAGGGAAGTCTGTCGATAGCCTTGTTGATAAAACGACCAAATACGCCGCGTCCACGCTTTCGCACAGCTCTACGACGCGTACAGATCGTCTTATCTCTCATGATGTTATGTTCACACATAACCCCTTGCATTGCATTAAATAGTCTTCTTTGGAATTAAATAGCGATCAAATCCAAGGCGATAGCAACCGTCTTGCACACTACTACGCGATTCGTCTATCACGAGAAAGGCATAGGGATGGGATTGCCACATACTCGAACACATTAGCTTAAATGCTTCGAAAGAGAGAAAATCCGTGCCAACATGCTCTTTCTAAATCATGTTCAGATTTTGTCGTCTTCACGAAAAGCGATGATCATGTTCGAATTATCACGTATAAGTTATTTCGGAATTTTGGAATAGTTTTAACAAAGGTATAAAACATCCACATGTCTATGTCGACCCGCCGCAAAATAGACTTTAATACATACTTGATCTTCTGTCGCAATATCATCAAACACGAAAACGCTATAAGCGACGGCCTCTGACGAAGGTATTACTTTCTCGTGATTGGAAAACACGTTAAAACCGCATATACCGTTCGTGACACTATGCAGAAAATTATAATGTGATTGATCACGCGTCGTTGCATAGAGATAAATGTGTTGAAACTTGGTACCGTTTTCACTCGTCAAGAGTGACAGGGTAACATTCGTTTTCCCACAACCCGACGGCCCCACCACGAGTGCACGAACGTTGTTGGGTAAGATAGGACCGTTTTTACTCTCTCTCTCTGTCTCTCGAATCACACGTTTCCAAAGGTTGTGTGACATTGTGGACGGGGAGTGCGGAAGACTGCTCAACAATATCCATGGTCATCAACTGAGGTGGAAAGAGTCACGAGAGTAAATAATTAGAGGCGGGAACGCATCATGTTTTTTATTTCTTCGAGCGACATGGATATCTTCGGACACAACACGAGAGAGGTGCGGTGTAGGAGTGGACATTATTATTTTAAGGATAAAGTCTCACATGTGTGGGTGAGCCGGAAGAGAAAAACGATTGTGCTACAAAGGCGTATGTGAATTTTTGTCAACATACAGGAATCTGAACCCGATGCTGCCACACGCGACTTTGTTCACCGTATCGCCGATGAGCGAATACGTGATATAAAACAAGAATTCGATGAGCGTGTAAAGAAGAAAAGAGTAGACGGTAGAGACAACGAAAATCATAGATAACATTTCCAGTGTGTCAGCCACACATTATCGCGTAGTGTCTCTAATCATCACCAGCTCCGCGACGAGACCGACAACACAACCCGACGATCAATGGTCAATCGCTCCCGAATATATCGCTTACAACCCAACATATTCAGGGCTTTGGCATGTTATGCAATCTTTTACCAAGAATCGCATACACATGTTGCAACTGAAAGTCTTAAAGGGCAATGTGTATACAAACACTAGATGTAACACCTCTCGTGAAAAATATATTGTATACAATCGATGTGGGATCCTATTACGGGTTCAAATACAATAATAAACTCTTCTATGATGGTATCAATACACCGAAATATAGTAGAAATCATAGAAAGTTTAATGCATTGTTTCTGGAAATTGAATACATTATAGAAATCAATAAATGGTATCGTCACTATGAGAAGCTACAGGGTGTCACTAAACTTCCTTTAAGTCAATATTAATAGATTGTACCTACATCTTCCCGATTAGTTCACACTTGCCTGTCGCAGAGTGAGCACTATGGCAAAAAAGCGAAAGAGACGTCAAAAGAATAAGAAGAGAGAGCTTCCGAAACGAAGCGAGGTGGCATCCCCCTCTTCGCCGGTTTATGCGCATTGGGTTTTCTAACCGCCGGTTCTTCAGCCACTGCGAACGCTGTAAATAATGCTAAAAAAATGTTTTAAAGTCAAAACAACAAGGGAAGGGATTGAATAGACAAATGCAATGGAGAACGAGACACGGTCGAAAACCTCTTTGGCGGGGTAAGGGGATTCGTCGAAAGAGGAGAAGGCCATGTCCCAAAAAGAACTAAATGACATTCCGCAGCGAAGCATGACCCACGACGAAGTGATACGGCAAGCACGTGTATTGCGGATTCTCTATTTTAGAGGTGTCTTTGTGCGTGACGCACTACCTAAGAAGAAGAGAAAACGAGAATCGGGCGTGATGAATCTGGATGATAATTCGGGACCCGGCACGTATTTCGTAGCATACACCGTACACCACGACGTATGCTGTTTCGACTCCTTTGGTCTACAACCGCCGCTAGAGTTTTTCACCTATTGTGCTACAGTGTCGCTACAACAACGTGCGCGTTCAGGATTTCAATACGAGAATGTGTGGGCGTCTCTGCCATCAATTCCTATATTACGATTGGTAGAACGGAACATGTCGCAGAAAGACATGAGACGAACGCTTAACATCTACGGCGATGCGCCCGAGTGTACCGTGCATTACACACCACTCATTATGCTCAATAAACCTTACGACCTTACGTTGCTCCCTCTGCATATAAAGAACACTGTGCTGAATGTTTCCGAAAAAAATAACACGTTTGTGTATCTTCTTCCAGGTGCGTTTGTGCTACTCCAACCAGATGGCACTACGCGTTTGTGTGATATAATTTTTTTTTGTGTAAATTAAAAAAAATTGTGAAGGAAGTCGAAGCACCATCGACGACAAAAGAAGCTTCAGAAACAAAGAAGAGGTTCCAAAAAAATAATCTTTCTGCTTCTGTGCCGCCCGGTACGAACGCTCTCGACGATATCGACTATTACCTCAAAAATTATTTTAAAAAGCAGTGTAGAAAAGAATTTAAATCGTATGAGTATTACTTTGATCTACAAGGTGTTAATGCAATGCAAAAGTGTCACATGAGTTCATTCTATTTCGATGTAGAAAACAGTATCGTTCCTCTCCTCTGTTTCAATAAGAGTCTCGTCTAGAGAACGAACCGCGGTGATTATGTGCAAGCTGAGGAAGAGGTTAAAATAACCGACTTTCTCAATATTTACATCACGTGTAATATCATGGAAAGCGGATACATCAACAAGCGAAAGGCACACGTTCTACATCCGTTTCACATGGATCAACCGTCTGGAGCAAACGTGGAAGAAATACCGTACTACGCGATGGCGCATAGTCTCAACACAAACTATGTGAAGACCATCACCCTTCGCTTGGAAAATAGTAAAAATGAGCTCACTCCATTTCGAGAAAACACGCACGTCTTCTCCTCAAACCCAAAAAAATGTATAAAATGTGACCGCTACCTCGCTCACAACAACTCTTGCGTGAGCTCGGCTATCATGTCAGCGACAAAGCGACACAAAAGATACCTGGGGAGCGAGAACATACCCGACACCAACCTCCACGTTGGTCACGCGAGAGATATTCGCAAACGTTCACGTATAACGGCGTGCGAAACATATTTACACACGGCATCGTACAATAAGAATGATGAAATACGCATCGCCATTCAAAATAAGGATTCTCTCACACTTCCTTGCGACAGCGTGATTGTTATAGAAGGAAAAGTATTAAAATTTGGAACAACAACGCGGACAGATGTGGATCTCGTCAACAACGGGTGGACATTTTTATTTTAGCAAATACTCTATGAAATTAATAGTACTATGATTGATTTTACTCGTCTTTCCGGAATAGCGATAATCATGAAGAATGTTCTTTCTCTGTCGCGCGAAGAGCGCATATTACATAAAAATGCCGGATGGACAGCAAGCGAGTCACTCGTAGAGAAGAACATGAATCAATTAAAATCTTTGATAAGATCCAACGGTGAATTTACAGCATGGATACCGTTAAAATTGTAGTTGGGATTTGCAGAAGATCATCAAACTATTGTTTACGGTGTATCACAAGAACTCGTTTTAGTGCGTTCCAGACACGATAATGATTGTTTCATTTCATCAGGTATATTATCAAAACCGGATGTCATCATCACTAGAATTTCGTCGCGCGTGCCCCACGTTCGTGTCAATTAGATGACGAAGCTCTATCTCACAGGCATTATTGAAAAAGCTTCACCTATCTACTTCATTCGCTGTGAACTTCAGGAGTATCCGATTGTGCCACACGCTACAAAACGCATGTGGTCGTTTAAATCGTCAGCAGTGAAGTAGGCACCGCCCAATGTCATCTTTGTTCTACAAGAGAATAAACAGAATGACATTACGAAAAATGCGGGAAAATTCAATCATTGTTCTCTGCATACGGCGAAACTCTTTTTAAACGATTTGTTTAATACTTATAGCGAACTACGAATGACATGGTCCAACGATACAGAAAATTATAGTCACTGTCTCGAAATATTTAACATGTTCAAAGATTTTGAAAGAGGCTATTTCGCTCTATCCCTTTATCGTTTTTATTGTAGATAGGGATGTACGTACGATAGGGACAACGGTGGATATGCGCAACGACTTTGAGACAAAGAAAAACATTCCTGCGAACATCTATGCCTATTGTTTAATTCTACACCCTGTCGCATGCGACTACACAGTGACAGGCATTGTGCGAAAATATAACTAGTTAAACGCATTACCATCGTCTTCAGTAGCGTTTTGTTCACACACAATGAAACATCATCGATACGGATGCTATGTTATCAGTGGAGGAAGGAAGGCGGAGGGAGGAGGAGAAGAGAGTAGTTCTTAATCGCAACCTCCTTGTAAACGTAAACGTCTTTCTAAAAATATGTGCACACTATGCGGAAAGAAACAGAAAGTAAGAAATTTGAAACCGGTGAATGAAAACAACAAAAGGAGACGAATAAGACAATCGTCACCACAGAACTGTGCAAAGATTGCATCTGAATGGTTCATGCAAGGTGTACAACTCGCTATTCTTCAATGTATTCATACTGAACAATGTGACAAATGAGTTTTTTACAAAAATATCCATCTCATACGTTTATTTTATTCTACACTTCTGTCCCTCAATCCTATTCATTTTCATCTAGAAGAATTACGGAAGATATGATATTTTAGAATATAGATGTCTTTTTTGTTTTTTCAAACATACAAAGTTATAACTTTCAAATAATACCATTTTCTTTTCCAGAAATGAATAATAAAAAATGACAACATAGTTTTTATTCTCTTATACCAATTCTGGAAAAGTATTTTTTTTGCCCGCCCTCCTAAAACTCGTATTACCGGCTTCATACCAATAAAATCATCAAATTTTTTTTGAGTAGGAATGAGTTCCACATATCTATAAAATAAAAGATAAAGGGTTGACACATAAATGAATGTGTGCGTTTTTATAAGTTGAAGTGAGAGAGAGGAACTTATTTGGATGGTAGGAAAATTTTTGCAGTCGCGGTCTCCAGCAAGATGGCGTTCGTACCGTAGCGCATTTTCACGTGTTTGCCCTTCAAGACGTACTGTGTCGTTCCGGTTTCCAATTCTCGTAGTGTCACGAGTGGGATCTCATTCATCATCCCGATGACCTTTTTTCTATAAAAAAATGATCATTTTGTTTCAGCACAGTCTTTCAAAAGATATGAACTTTCCTAAAACAACTTACAAAAATATGTAAAGGTATAATCTACTCTACAGGCCAGAAAAAACTTTGTTCCATTAGGCTATCATCACCATCATATCGTCCTCATAAAAAATTATTGTTTTATTTTATAATTCAAAAAAATATTTGATAAAAATTAATTTATAATATGTAAAATAATAGTCACTTACATTGCATCTTTTTTAATGTGTTGTACAACAGAAATTTCTAATTTCATTTTGTTAGACCTAAAAAGGTAACAAGTAAACTATAAAAACCAATCAACAACATTATGAAATTTTTTCTATTTACAATAGCGTTGATTCCAAATTTTTATCCATCGTTTATCTCTATACTTCACACCCTCTGTTTCTAATTGTTTCTTCTGCTTCCGACGAAGAAGAATGTGTTTCTTCAACAACAACAACATGTTTTTCCCTCCTTCCTCATTGGATGATCTTTTCCTAAAAACAAAAGGTTCTTATTTGTCTCGTAAAAATACAAAGCTGGAATAAAAACAAAACAATTTAATTTTTTTGTTTCTTTTAAAACTCTTACATTTTCTTTGCGTCTACATTGGCAATATCGTGTCTTGCCTTTCTCTTATCCCCACTTCTCTATTTTTCCCACGACTTTGACTTCTTCTTCCGACGAAGATTCTCCAACATGTTTTTCCCTCCTTCCTCTATGGATGATCTTTTCCTAAATACAAAAGAGTTATTGTTATTTAACATACATCGCTTGAATATAAACAAAACAATTTTTTTGGTTTCTTTCTAAATACTCTTATATTTTCTTGGGATTCACACACTCTTCTGACGTCTTTCTCTTTAGTGTTTTGATTTTCTCTGCAATAATTTTCACTTCCTCCTCTCCATCCGTGGACAACGATAAAGCCTCATCTATTTCCTTCTTCATCGCATCTCTTTAACAAAAATTTACATTTATATGAACTGGCAAACAGCATATTTATAGGACAAGCACTATCGTAACCGCGAGTGATAAGAACACTTCCTGCTTTCCGTGCTTTGACACGCAAGCTAGCAAGCAAGCAAGCAAGCTACAAAGCGAAATTTAATGAAATACTTATGTAAACTTTTAAAACAAATTTCACTGAGTAAAAACACTTAGAAAAAATATAAAAAAGCCTTTTTTTAAAAAAGTCATGTAATATAAATAACTGCACAAGGATACATTTAACAAAAACATTTTTATTAAAATTATATCTAGAATATTTAAGAAATTAAAACAGAGCGAGCGAGAATTACTTACATAAAAGGCCTGTGCCATTAGAAGGCAATTTGTTTCTTTCTTCAAACACTAGTAGTAAAAAATAATCGAAGTATTTTTACGGAGCGAAGAGCAGTACTCAATCACAAGCGCACACAATTGTAAAATACTCGAAAGCGTAAGTGGATGCATACAATGCAAACACTTCAAAGAAACTAAGTGTTTGTGGAGTGAAGAACAGCAGTATATATACCCTGGTTTGAAAAATAATTGCACAACGTTACGAGAAAAAAAGGTTACTCGTGTGAGGATATGGTTTTACAATATTTTGAATGTTGACGAAATTTTTATTTTTTTCCTCATTACTGCGTGACCTTTCTTTGGAAGTTGTGCACGTGACGAGGGAAAGGGAGTGGCATATCGTGGTGTATCCTATTTTTTGAAACTTGGGAAAAAATGATGTGGTGAATCGCGCATGTTGGAAATTTTCCCTCTTCATTACTACAGGGCAATGGTTTTGGATAAAATTTTAATTTGATGTCAACGCGGTTACTTCGCGCGCGTGTCGAGGAAAGAGTGTGGTGTTGGAAATTTTTCACTTCATTACTGAAGGAAATGGTTTCGGATAAAAATTTATTTTTCATGTTCACTTCGAGCGCGTGTCATGCGTTACCGCTATAGGACAGGTGTTGTCTGTCATCCGCACAATATTAGAAGCGTACAAGACATTCCGAGCTTCATTTTGCTTACGAAACACACTTGTGAACGATTGTACTTGTGCTGGTTGAACATGTCTTCAGAAGTGAATCAACATGGTAAGTATTCATCTTAGAAAAAAACATTTTCTCGATACAATTATTTTCATAACCATCAATGTTCACGATTCATTTCTTGCTCTTTTAGATACAGCTGATAGAAGAAGACGAACGAAGCTATTCAATAAAGGAAGAGGTGGCAAATGGAGAGTACAGTGTAAGTAAAATTTTTTCGACTATTTTATCTAATTTCTTTATTTACAAAAAACATTGGTTTTAACTTTTTTTAAAATGTTGTTTACTCTATACGTCATGGCGCTAGAAGAAGAAGAGGAAGAAGAAAATCCACGATTCCCGCCGCTCTCGGACGCGTGGTTTGTGGAGAATCAACCACATCTGGATGCTTTGGAAGGTATGTGCGTTTATAAAAATTTTTATTTCTATTCTTCTCTCAGTGTCTTGTAATCACGGTGCATGTTTCTTGTATTTTATCTGTTCTAGCTCCTTTAAGGCGTAATGAGAATGATGATGATGATGCTGAATTTAAGCATTTATACATTATATAATTGATAGGGTTGATGGTGAATGCATACATGCTTCTTTTTAGTTATTCTTTTGTTGTATGGAAGCATCGTGTGTTTAACAAAATGCTTTTTTCATTTGAGAACAAACACGAAACTTGGAAGCGCGTCGCGCGCTCTCCACCCTTACAAGAAGTTTCGAACAAAAATACTATATTGTGATTATATAAAAATCTTTAGTTTAAATTAAGATAAACAATTATCAACGCAAGACGACGCAGCTGGGAAACGAGACTGAAGCAATTATATGTAGATGAAAGAAAAACTTAAGAACTCAAAGGTCTAAACTTAGGGGGCAGCCGATATATGAAAGAGAGTGTTATCGTCTGGGAGCCATACGAGACGTGTGAAATAAAGAAGCCACGCAAGGGATAGCTGAAGGTGCAAAATTCCAAACCGAGAGCAGTGCGGAGCCTCGTAAAATTTAGTCTGTGGCATGTAGCATAGGGCAAAGCACATTCGGAGTCATAGTTGACGAGGCGAGATAAGGTAAATATTAAATACGCACTGTCTGAGAGTAACATGGAGCTTGGAAAACATTATGACAGGATAATTGATTTTTTTTTAAAGAGCCTGTGGGAAAAATTGTACTCGTCATGAGATCTTCGGTCTTCGAAATCCAGGGGCAAGGAAGGCGGAACGAGTTGATAAAAAGGAGAGGCAGATGAGACGCGGGATCATTATTGCATTACGCTACTCAGACGCAAGTCAGACGTATTACACCACGTTACTGAGACGCAGTTCAAATTCAGATATTTACCATTGTGTACGTTGAGTAATACGCGGAGTTTCATCCGAGACTTAAGAACATTCAGTTGTTAATTTGGAACATCAGAAAATTTGTTTATGGAGCATCATTTCTGATTTATAAATGATCGCTCATCACTTCCGATATTCCGGACGGAGAATAAGAAACCAGGGGTCCAAGCTGATCGGAGGCGGCGCATTCCTGGAGACAACTCATCAGAACTGAGGGGGTCTAGTTCCTGAGATGCGGATCGTGACACGAAGGATTTTCGAGGCAGAGGGACTGGCCTTCACTAAATAAATGGCGACGTTTGAACGAACTGGGTGCAACGCGAGGCTGTTGACTTTAGAGGGCGCCAAGGGCCATTGAACTGCTCGACACCACATCTTGTCTGCTAAATCTTCGAAAAAGGTAACCTAAATGCTGGAATGCATCCAGTCGTTTAACTCGCACAGCGAAGATGAAATGCGTGTGTTTTGAAGTAAGGATTACCTTGGCCCAGTTAAAGACGCTAAGTAAAACTAACTTTGTTCAAAAGGGCCTAATTTAAATAATAAGTGATCAACCACTTAATTTCTGTGTTAATTTAACTATGGTGTGCCTTCAGCAATTAAAATCAGTGGTGAGATCAAGTATGGCAATGATCACCAATATTGTTGTGTTATGTTATTTTGGGGGAGTGTGTGTGCGCCTTAGCGAACATGAATGCATGTTATTTTTAAGTTCTTTGTAATCTTGATGAATAAACAATTTAGTTATTTTATTTGTAAATTGCATCTTCCATGAGGAACCCTGTGTATGTTTCCACCTCATTACATAACCCGAATCCATATTTCAAATTTGAATACCCTGAGATGTTTCTATTTCTTTAAATTAATAGCCCTCATTTTTGGGGGGTAATTTCGCGCCCAACTTTCAAGACCAGCTACAGTTCTACTCATGCTCATTACTCATAAGCTGGTAAATTTAATCACATCACAATATTCATTATTTTTTTCTTTTTTGTTTCATAATAAACATATTATTGTATTTTTTATTTTTTAGACATTGATTATTTACGATGGTATGTCCTCTCCCAAAAACTACGCTATATGTCCGATGAGGTAAGATCGTTGGATGTGGCTGCATTAGTGGCATTAATGCAGATCGATCGCATCTAAAAAAACTTTTTTTGAAAACTTAGGATTTCATTTTGAACCATAATTTTGATTAAAAGATTATTTGCATTTTTTATTTTTTGTTCTCAGAAGCCATCTTCGACGTCCTCTTCGGTAACGAGAAGCCGGACCCCTCAGGAGACTTACATCTAGTAAGTACGTGTTTGGCGAACACGGGGCCCCGAGCTGAGTCTGGCATTACTTCCACTTACTTGTGCCTTACTCCTTCCTTTCTCTTTTCTGACCTCCCTTGCTCACCTCTTGTTCTTTTCGATCCCGACGCTATTAAGGCTAGGGTATCTTTCATTTTCATCATCCCTCTCATTTTTTGTCCTACCCCTCATTATTTATCCCCCTTTATTCTTTGTCACCCCTCATGTTATGTCCCTCCTCATATTTTGCCTCCCCCATTTGATGTTTTGATGTCTGTTGTGAGATATGTTTTGGTATGTGTAAATCAGGAGGGTTTTTAGTAGGTAGGGTTGAATTATTCGGCGAGTCCCACACGCAGGGAGAGTCATGTTGGCTCTCCCTAGTGTGTAACTGCATTTTCCCCACCTGTACAAGTTTTTCGGGCTCCAATGACCTTTGATGTCGACATGAGCCGTAAAGCCAAACAAAAAGAAAAGACAGAAGCTGGAGGAAGTGAGTACTTCGCTTTGAAGCGAACTCTCTTCTTCTTCTTCTTCTATGTTTCAGTGCACAGTGAGACATTCCTCCTACAATAACCGAATTATCCGTGGGTGTATTGCGAATACTTGTCATACTCGAGATCCGTTAGAATTATTAATACTGTGTGAAACACGTTTTCTTTCCGCGTTAAATCGTTTCAATAACACCTATAAAGTTACAACGGGTTTAGAATGTCAGTTTATTATAGAGAAACCAAATGGTGTAGAGCTTTCGAGAATTTACCTTTCTTCTCTGGCGAGCGTGTTTTCAAGAATAAATTGCGAACAGAACTAATACCACACCATCGTCGAGCCAATCAATACGCGATTTTAAGATTTTAGTGAGAGGGATAATGGAAAGGCCCTAAATATTCCTTCACATTGATTTTCACTGCATTGATTGTAATCATGTCGGATCGGGATATGTACGCTTTCCCCCACCCTTTCAACGTTAGAAAAGGGGAATTGTAAAAGTACAGAATGATGACGACAAATGTTTTCTTTGGTTGATAGCGGGAATGTTGTGTCATCGTAATCACACGCGCATCCCACATGCTACTCGTCCATCCCACTATAACGACGTGTTTCACGGACTCGTGGATACATTAAATTTGCGATAGATTCACTTTCCGATCAAAGTTTGTGATATACACCGTTTTGAAAAAGAAAATTCTGACTATTCGATACATGTGCATTAATTGATATGATCGCCGACGCAAAACAAGTGGGTAGTACATAACATTCGTTACGCTCGAAGTGTAAAATAGTTTCATACGAATCTATTATTATATAATCAGCACTATTGTTGGCTTAAGGATATAAGTCGATTGCTCGGAGCTCAACTCGCGAAAAATGAACATCGTGTATTTCACTGTAATTTGTGTTAACGTGTTTTCCGACGTAAATACACATTTGTAACAAAAACTGTCACCCGGATGGAGGAGTGTGTGTTATTTTGCTTAAAAAGGAAGAGATGCTATCATGGCTTTATAAACTATAGTCGACAACAACGCACACCTCTCGTCATCTATTGCGATTTCGAAACTTTTACAGAACATATTAACATGTGTCAACCGAATAGTGTTGCACCGTATTCTGATCCATATCAACATCATCGTCCTTTTGTTGTAGGATTCAATGTTGTGTGTACTTTCGACGCGGCGCGTAATACCTATACTTCTTTTCATGGAGAAGATGTAACGCATCAATTGTTAACTGCATGCATAGCTATTGCACGAGACTACGCGTGGTGTCTTGACCATCCGATACCGCTCGTCATGCAAAGTGAGGACGAGATGCACTTCAAGAAGTAACGCTGTCACATTTGCGGAGGGGTATTAACACCTACAGATACAATCGTTCGCGATCACAACCACCTTACTGGAAAATATATAAATTAAGTTAACAGGGAACATAATTGAATTTGCGAGTATTTCCAAAAGGATTGCCTCGAGTGCACATCATTTTATGATTTCTAGCTTGTTTTCTGATTTAATTAAAGTGGCAAATATTGGTCCAGTAAAAATTGTGTACTGAAAACTTGCTTGATCCACTACTTATTGTAGTAGATTATACACTGCGTTACTCATTTAACAATATACTCTGCGTAAATGTAGCGGTGTTGATGTTTGATGTAACGCTTTAATTTTGAAAGCAAAATATATTTTTACTATTTAATTCATGGACATGCCCTTCTATGAAATTATCGTACAATTGGCCGTATCGCACAAATGGCTCAATTATTGTACGAAACGAAAATTATCGTACATCTGGCAACTCTGATGTAGCAGCCGATTCCAAAGGGGCTATGAGAATTTGCGCCAAGTAAAACTGTTATGAGAAATTTCGTGCTCCAAAACTGTGGACACAGCTGTCGCTTACACTGATCATTTACATGTAGGTCTCTTCTGTGCGTCACAGACGGGAGCGAAGTATTAGGAATTTTAAATACAAGCTAAGCGTAAATCACGGATAGTGGGCCTAAGCAATACAAACTGCGTATGAGCACATGGAGGACAATAAACTAATTTAATATTATTGGGAATTTTGTACTTTTAATTTTGACCCACATTCAGAACAATCTAATAATTAATCTAACTTTCCAGAGAAGTTGGGAAATGAACATTTGGGTATCATGATGGATGAAATTAAGTTAACAGGGAACATATTGAATTTGCGAGTATTTCCAAAAGGATTGCCTCGAGTGCACATAATTTTATGATTTCTAGCTTGTTTTCTGATTTAATTAAAGTGGCAAATATTGTGTCCAGTAAAAATTGTGTACTGAAAACTTGCTTGATCCACTACTTATTGTAGTAGATTAGAAATCTTTTATAGGACTACATAAAATTGGGTTTGAAAGTATTATGTCATTATATTGTCATTTTATTATCATAAACAGTTACAACATTAACATGAACAAAGTTATAATAATTTAAGTTCACATATTGTAATATTATCATAAACAGAAAACATGTACAGCTATTTTCATAAGCAAGAGTTCACCATATAAGAGCAGTCTTTTCGATCTATCATCCTCCGGAGACAATATTCATTCATCTCTGATGGAGTTCCTCTTCGTCATCCATGGTGATAATTTGATGAAGGAATTGAGGTTGCTGATGGAAGCCTGAATGTTGATGCAAGTCAGGTTGCTGATGGAAGGCAGGTGTCCACGGAGGTAGTGGTGATCCAACAGGTCCCACATATGATGGCCTATAAACACAATGGATGACGGACATTTTTGGATGGCAAAACTTTGCACTACATCAAAAATTGTTTTATTTTAATCAAGTAAACAAATCATTGAGATAAGACCAGTAAAATAAATAAAATCCACATATTTGCCGACTTTTGGAAAATACTTACGTCCTCAGCTTCAGGGTTTATACAGATAACTTTATCTTTTTCAAATACCTGTGTATTTTCAAAAATGTTGGAAAACACATGATTTTTCATTTTACTGACCTTACCTTTACATTATATGTATGTTTTTTGGGCAAGGGGTCAATAATAACTCATCTTAAATAAATAATTCAAGACTTACGACCTTTTACGGAAGAACAGTAAATCTTGAATTATTTATTTAATTTGATTATATAATGGACGTTAATTGTAGTACAATCACTCATTTTGTTTTATTTAAACCTATTATTAAAAAGACTTGCTGAGTAACTTACTTGAAATATAGTTGTTGTTTTTTAATTTCTTTTTGAAATTAGAATTAATATCTAGTAAAAATGTTATTTATTGATTATCATGTTTCATATTATAAATATTCTTTTAAATTAGGTATGACGGAAAATTAATTTTTACAAATTTTTATTTAATGTGAAATATTAATTAAAATCCAATGCTTATAAAACGAAATATTAAATAATTCTTCCAAAATCATTATACACTTACTAATAAATAAATCATAACTTTCTCGAATAATTGAACCGGAAGTTAAATTTCAAGGTCAATTTTAACGCTTGATGAGTACTATGATATCTACATATGAAATGAGACTATGCCTCTACATATAATATTATAAGTGACCATAATGCACAGATCCTCTCACTTAAAACTGATACTAACTCCCAAAAGCCCCCCACAGTAACTAACAGAAGAATATTTAACTCCACAAATTTAAATACACTTCTAACACTTCTAAATAATGAAACATGGACTCAGGTTTATGAAACCTCTAATGTAGATAGCAAGTACAACAAATTCTTCAACCAGTTATTAAATTATTTTGACATATCCCATCCATATAAGCAGCAAACACAAAAACCACAAAGTAAAAAACATTGGCTGACTAATGGAATCAAAACATCATGTGAACAGAAGAGAAGACTCCATATGTTAACTAAACAACCATCATGTCCCATTCAATTCAAAACATATTACAAACAATAGTGCTTAAGAAAGTAATAATTAAAGCCAAACAGATGACGAATGACAAATACATAGAGAACCAACAAAATGAAAGCTATGTGGAATATTGTTAAGCAAACCACTATGCAAGTCACCCAGAAACAACAACACATATAATTGATACAAGGCAATAACAAAATAGTTGACCTCATTGAAGTTGCTAATACACTCAACCAGCATTTCACGGGCATAGCCAACCAACTACAAAATAAGCAAAACACAACCACACTACAAGCTCTACCACTACCAAATGATACTCATGTAACATCAACAATGTATATCAGGGAAACAAATGAGGAAGAAGTCCTTCAGATAATTAGTAAAATGACAAACAAAACTTCCTCTGGAATTGATGACATACCAGACACAGTCATTAAAAAAATAGCAATGTACATAATCAAACCACTCACTCACTTGTATAACAACTCCTTAACCCAAGGTATTTTCCCACAAATTTTTAAAACTGCTATCATAAAACCCCTTCACAGAAAAGGAGACAAACATAATGTAACAAACTATAGGCCAATATCACTTCTCACAGGTTTCTCAAAAAATACTAGAAAAACTATTTAATAACAGATTAAAAAGCTTCTTAACGTGTTACAGACTCCCAACATAGATTAAGAGAAAAACGATGAACTGAAACTGCTCTATTAGCTTTTCTCAATGAAATTTTGATTGCACTAGAGCAGAAAGAAATCCCTATTGGATTATTTTTAGATCTCACAAAAGCTTTTGATATAATTAATCACGAAATTCTCCTCAGAAAACTAGAAAATTATGGAATTCAGGGAACAGGATACAACTGGCTAAAGTCATATTTATCTGAAAGACAGCAAGTAGTACAAGTATCCTACCAACATGAAAATCAAATAAAACATCACCGGTCTCAGCCCATGCATGTCACTCACGGAATTCCACAGGGATCCCTGGGACCCACACTATTTCTTCTATATATTAATGACATCCCATCCATCATAAAAAACCACCAAATTGTACTTTTTACTGATGACACAAACATCTTATTATGTGCCAAAACTGCTGAAAACTTACTTAACACTACCAAATCCACTATCGCCACCCTAATCCAATGGTTCCAACAAAATAAACTCATAATAAACACTGACAAAACTTGCATAGTTTCCTTCCATAATCCTCATTCATCTAAACAGCACACAACTACCATTGAATTTAATGGGAACCACCTCATCTTTAAACAAACAACAGTTTCTGGGACTTACTATACAAGATAACATGAAATGGAACTGTCACCTAGAAACACTGAATATGAAACTCAGCATAATAAACTATGCCATCAGAATTCTAACAGCAAATTGCACAACAGATACTCTTTGAACAGTATACTATGCAAATGTCCATTCCATTCTAAAATATGGAATAATATTTTGGGGGCAAGCACTAGAAACAAAACAAACTTTTAGTTTACAGAAGAGAATAATACGAACAATTACCAACACTAATAAACTTTCTTGATGTAAACCATTATTTGAAAAGTTGAAAATACTTCCATTGCCATGCATATACATTTTTGAAATTTTGAACTTTGTAAAAAAGGATCTACTAGACAAAGGACCACTATACAGATTTAATTCTACTGTTCTTGTTCACAACACTAGACAGGCCAGAAATATCCATCTACCACAGACAACATCCACTCTTAACCAAAAAAGCACTCATAATGCAGGTATACAGCTGTATAATGCGTTACCACTAAACCTTAAAAACATCAATACACTGAACCCATTCAAAACAAAACTCAAACAATTCTTACAACAGAAACTACTACAGTGAACAAGAATTCCTCAATGGCAATAACTAATGTATGACATACAATCTGTTGCAGGTGATCATTAAAACAAAGGTGCAGAAGGTGACCTATGAAGCAGGAAAAGATATAACAACATTAAATTACACTGTTTTAGCATGTATGTATGTATTTTCGTTTCGGCCAACGAAGGGTCACGATAACGAGTGTTAGTAAGGCTCATTTCTGTACGAGTTTACTTACTAGACACATCGTAACTCTTCGGGGGAACAGCGTTTAGACAGAGTCTAGATTGCTGTATCCGGGTATTACAACTACCTTTGTTAAGTCGTAGAGGATGAACTTTTCATAAGTCACTGCTATTTGAACTGAGACATGGATATGGAAAGCTACAAATTTATCTTGCTCCGCTCAGGATGACTTGGTGACGAGCAATCACGCTGAATCACGCTGACACCGTGGCCACGACAGGGACTACTGTTTTAGCATAAATATAGACATTGACATAAAATAATAAAATGAAAGTAAAATAATAGAATTCCTACCGTAGATATCTAATAACCCTAGCCTAAATAAATATTAATATTCTGTAATAGTAGAAAATAATTGTATTTTATGTCAACTTCTACTTAGCCTAAGTTAAATGAATATGGTTAAATGTATCAAAATTATTATATTGTTGTTATTCTTGAATGTAAATATTATTGTTGTTAGTACTATGACTAGCCATACATCATTCTTATGATCTATGTGGTTCAATAAAATATTATTATTATGATTCATTTTCTCGGAGATATACATCCAGTACATAATGAGTGAGGGGCCATTACGGCATACCTCTCTCCGTGCTAATCTTTTATATTTAACACAGTGCGCACTATTCTACAAGTTTCTAAAATAACTGATTTCTGTTTTAATGATCATTTCAGTTGAGATTAGTCCTATTTTTTCAAGATATTTTTTAAGATTCTTATTTACTAAACCATTTGCTGTAATAACTATAGGAATGATATCTATGGAATTAAGTCTGTATGTTTCTTTGTACTCTAAAGACAGAGGTGGGTATTTGGATATTTTTTCTGATTCAGCTTTATTGATGTTGTGGTCTGCTGGGTGAGTGACATAAATGAGAAATGCAGATTTTTCTTGTAAGTCATGGAGGAGGATGTCGGGTTTGTTGGCAGTAATTGTTTTGTCAGTATGAATAGGGATGTCGTAGTACAATCTATATCTCTCGTTCTCCATGGTAGGAGGGGGGACAGTAGTCGTAATAAGGAGATTTTTGGTTATAATAAGGTCGTAATAAGGAGGTTTTATTATTATTATTTTATTGTTCTCATTTTCTGGTACATAACATTAATTGCACAGATCATAACAAAATCAAAGCACAATCAATAATCCTAGCCTAATATAGCACAATCTAAATTCCATCATTTCCCAGAAATTTCCGCACTATACTCGTCGTTGATATTACCACTGCCTTGTGCATCAGTTTGTGAAGATCTTCTTTCACACCTAGTTGTTTGAGGTTTCGCATCGGGCTCACGGGGATGACACCAGTGCTTGACAAAATTACTGGAACAATTTCCACTTTCTCAATATGCCATTGTCTTTTAATGGGTTCAATGAGTTCCAAGTACTTATTGATCTTTTCGGCGAATTTACTTTGTAAGTTGCTGGTATTCGGGATAGAAATATCAATGAGCACAGCATGTCGTCCTCTTTTATAGATCACAACCAAACCTGGCCTATTATGCACTACTGTCCGATCTGTTAGAATAGTCCTATCCCAATATAGAGAGTACTCTTTGTACTCCAGTGCACTTATAGGCTGATACATAAAATACGGTACTTTTTCTCGTGTGAGAAGGTGAAATCTCTCAGCCAATTCTTAGAGTAAAATTTTCGCCGCTGCGTCATGCCGTTGCTTATATCCAGTACCAGAGAAATGCATGCATCCTAAAGTAACATGCTGGACTGATTCTACTGCTGGACAACCATATCTGCAGTAATCATTTTGGATATTTGCATCTTTGATAAATTAGCTTCAAATAGCTTCGCGTCGGAATAAACTGGTCCTGAATGGCTAGCATAAAACCCTCGGTTTCTGGAAAGATCTGCCCAGATGAGAGCCAGAAGTTCGACGCTTTCATGTCGACATGAGCTTGACTCACCTCATTTAGGTATCTTCCATGGAGAGCTTTTGCCATCCATAAGGCCCTCTTTTCATTATCATTGATTGTTAAGTCAGCAACATCCTGCCGTGCTAATTCCAAAGGCGTAAACCTATCTGTTTCACAAATTGCTCTATGTAACTCTGATGTTTGCGCTGCCGAATGGAAAAATTTTCTCAGATTTTTCACCTGCCGGTAAAGTTGGTTGCTAATGTCTACCAGCCCTCTCCCATCCATACTCCTCGGCAGCGTAGTGCGTTCAACTGAAGACTTCGGGTGATGCATGCGTGTTTTCGTCATTAAAACTCTTACCTTCCTTTGCAAGCTCTCTATGTCAGTTCTACTCCACTTAACAATGCCAAATGAGTAGTTCAAGATTGGAACTGCATAGGTGTTAATAGCCTTGATCATATTTTTCCCATTCAACTTTTTTTTCAACCCTTTCCGTACCCTTCTGCCAAATTCTACAGAGAGTTCTTCTTTCATTTTACTATGGTCAATGCGCCTGGCTTGTCTCATTCCCAGATACTTATATGATTCCTCATTCAACATTGCTTGTATCACCTGTCCATTCTCAAATTTTAAGGGACTCATCCCCTATTCTCCCTTCAAAACATTCAGTGTTCGACATTTCTTCAAACCAAAATTCATTCCAATATCTCTCGAAAATGCTTCCACGATATTCAGTAGTTGTTCTAGCTGAGATTTTGACGCTCCAAATATTTTCATGTCATCCATATATAAAAGGTGATTAAGGCGGTACTTCACAGTTCACCCTGCTTTAATTCCAAAGCCGTAATTTGTGGAATTCAACATATTCGATAAAGGATTCATACACATGACAAACCAGAGAGGGCTGAGTGAGTCTCCCTGGAATATGCCTCTTCGCACACTGAGAGCTTCCGTTTCAATGTAGCTGTTGGGTGAGCTCAGGTTCATCTTCTTACGCCAATTCATCATCACTTGCTTCAAGAACGAGACAATTTTCGGATCAATCCCATAAATCTTCAGTACTTCTATCAGCCAGGAGTGTGGAACCGAGTGAAATGCTTTCCTATAATCAATATACGCCATGTGCAGATTGCGTTGTTTGAGATAATCTTGACCACATACAACTGAATCAATGATCAACTGCTCCTTGCACCCCATGGAACCTCTGCTACATCCCTTTTGTTGTACTGCAATGATATTATTACTGCAATGGTAGTACATTCTTTGGGAAAGACGATGTAACGATCTTATACATCGTTGGCAAGCATGTTATAGGACGGTATTTTGTCGGATCTTCTTGACGCTGAGGATCTTTGGGTATTAAATATGAAATACCCTGAGTGAGAAACTCGGGCATTTCTTCCGGGTGCTCTATCATTTCATTAATCAGCTCAGTGAATCTTTGGTGGGTGCACCATAACCTCTTATACCATAAATTTTGAATTTTATCTGGCCCTGGCGCCTTCCAGTTAGACAAGTTCTTGATTACTGCACTGACTTCTTCTCAGATAAGTTCTTGAAAATGCATAGTAGTAAGGTTGTCATAGCGTTTCTTTTCTTCATCTATCCAACTTGCACTCATGACTCACTCCATCGGATCAGAAAACTGATTTCTCCAAAAATCACTCATTTGTTTTTTTGTCGGGTACACTCCCTTGTAATTGTCTTCCTCTTTTCCCCCCAATTTACGATAAAAGCTCTTTTCAGATCTCTCAAACAGAGCATTACCTCTCTTCCTATTTCTGCTTGCTATGTACCTAGATAGTCTGCTGGTAAGCACTGATAGTCTCTGTTTCAACGTATCAATACACTGTTGTACTGTCACATTAGGTTCATCGTGCTGGGAATGGGTTCTAGTTTTACCCATAATACATTCCACCAGTTTCACCAGTCTTGTTGATCGAACACCTGCAGAATAACTCATCATACGGGCAATGTAACATCTAAGTCTGTCGATATCTCTAACCAATCTCCCCCACTGTGGCATCAATCGACCCCTTCGCAATCCTCGTGTTGGCTGTTCACAGTCTACTCCCAACACTCTCACCACTGTGATTGCAGCACAATATATGACCAAATGGAGATTTATTATATCTTGCGCTTTTTCAACTTCATCTGGCAAAACCTGACGGTTCATAATGTCCAGGATATGCGCCACCCGTCTTGATGTATTGATCTTTGGTATCACTGGCCTTATATTAGGGCTGGTCCCTTCAAATTGGAACATAGCTTCCCTCATCCCATGGTTTAGCGCTTCTTCCAGTCGTTCATCATGGGTTGTTACCGGAGCATTTTCATGATTTTCCGGGTGATTCTGGGGCTCAGTCTCCATACCTTCCCCTTTTCTCGCTAGTTCTTGTCTTACTTCCATCTTTATTGTCTCGAGGCGCGTCTCCCGAATCAACCCATTACGTAATATCACACGATACTGTTCAGCTATTCTCTGTTCAGTTACAGAAAAATCAGGGAAACTTCGCAGGAATTCTTTGTGCAGTTTTTGCCTGTATCCGGTCACTTCGATATCAATTTTTGTGACCCGGTAATATATGCGCAATATTGGTTCATTAACGGCCGTTGACCACTTCCTGCGCTGTGTCGGCAGTCCTGCTTTGCTGAACGCTGGCTGCAATACCTGCGCAGCACCTTCAGCAGGGAAGTTATCAGATGAAGTTTCGCTCTTTCTTCTTCCAGGCTGTCGCTCTTCGGGTAACCCGACCAAAGTGTTGTAAAGCCCGCCTTTACAACACCTGATCACCACCGGCTTGCACACTGTCACCCTCAGCAGCGGCTCCAAAGGCGCCCCGACGCTCCTCGGGTAGCGGCCTGTTTTCCGAGGTTTTTCTCTTAGAACGAGTTTCCATCTTCAATGGGTGCATTTTCCCCTTCTGCCAGGGCCAAGTGTAGCCATACTCACTCAGGCCATGAGAGCCGCTGTAGACCGTTCCAATGGTGCTTCCACCGCCTCTCGAGGTATAGGCCAAGTTGGCTGACCAATACCATCCTGATAGGCCTTAATCCTAGAATTACTTCCCAGTAGCCCTATCAGGACCCCCATCTCTCATCAGTTTGCCGACCGTCCCGCCGAAGGGGCTGGGTACCACAACCTTGGGACTAAATCGACTTAACAGGACTCCCCGCGTGAAGGTTGAGAGTGGTTATGGATGTGAGAGGTTATAGCCATCAAATCAGGATATTTAATGTCACATCACATCTCTTGAGCCCCTTATTATTATTATTACTATCATCATCATTATATACGGCTACTACTGAATGTAGACGTGCTGTTGTGTGCTCAACTAACAAAGTCGAAAAAACAAGTTTCGAAAAGATAAATTAACAGTTTTGGAGTTACATTAGACAGAACAAAATAAATTAGAAAAGTGATTATAAAATTTGGAGAAAAATTCAAGTGTTTTTGGGTGTAAAAAGGAAATTTCAAATTCAGAAGTACAGCGGAAGCATACGTGGCAAGAAGTGAACAGCTGACCAGCACGCAAGAATATAAGGTATAGTGAAGAAGATCAGTGAAGTTTGTGCTCGTGGAAAAAGTAGGCAAGGTTTTGGTTTGCATTTAGTTTTTTATTTTACAAAATGAAGTGTGGGCACTGTGGAGATGAAGTATTGGTACAAGAGGTGTATTGTTTTGGGTGTAAAAGCAACCTCCATTTTGCATGCTCAATTAGGGAAGGAACTCTAAGAGCCAAGTCAGAAAAGGAAAAAAAATGGAGATGTGCCAAGTGCAGAGTAAGTAAAGTGCAAAACAAAGAAGATAGTGTTAGTGAGAATGAAGAAACAAAAGAAAAAGCTATAGCAAAAGCAAATTTAGAAGAAAGTATTTGACCTCAAATTTTGAAAATAAAATGGACAAAATGTTAAAAGAAATGAGTGACATAAAAAGAAGTATAGAGTTTTTAAATGAAAAGTATGACCTGCTAGGCAAAGAACTGGGAGAATTACAAGAAATTAAAAAGAAATGATTATTAAATCCAAAAAAAAAATAGATGAACTAGAAAGTTGAGTTAATACTCTAGAACAAGTACAGCTAAATAAAAGAATTGAAATAGTAGGGTTAGAGTTTGAAAACAGAGAACAGGCAATACAGAAAGCAGTAAAATTGTCCAATAAATTATGTAACAAAAATTTGAGTCTAAATGATATTGATTTGGAAAACTCGTACATATCCAACAAAACAAAGAAACCAAAAATAATCATTACTTTTAATTCTAAAAGAAGAAGAGATGAGATCATGTCGTAAAAAAGGAACTAATCAATGATATTAATATAAAAAAAGAATATGGAAGGGTTTTCTTCAATGAAAGCGTAACCAAATATTATGTAGAACTGTTTTGGAAGGCTAAAAATAGGGCAAAAGAAGGTAACTTTAAGTACTGCTGGGTATAAGAAGGCAAAATCTTCTTCAGAAAAGAGGAAAAAAGTAAAGTAATAAGAATATTAAATGAAAGGGACTTACAGAACATTAATTAGAGGTAAAATTTATTAGTTACATCTTAATTAAAACTTCATGATACAGATTACGACTTAAAGGAAATAAAAGAAAACAAAATTTTGGAAACGCAAGATAATCTTTAACATTTCATAGAAGACAATAAAAATAAAATAAACTATTTTCATCTCAATATTAGATCAATCAACAAAAACTGGGATCAATTAAATATATATCTACATAAAATTATTCATAACTTAGACATAATTATTCTTAGTGAAGTAAATGTTATTGAAGAAAAATTGCCAAAAGAATATGAATTTAAAAACTTTAATAGATTTAATAAATTATTATTATTAAAGCTTTTTAAGCTTCACGGTATTTTGGAAAACGGTTTCAGAAAAATATAAAACTGCAAAAAACGTGCACAAATGTTGCTCACGTTGTTTGCATCGACGCGTTTTGGTGAATCATCTACACGGACGCTTCTAACGTGTTCATACTGTCTAAACGAACTGTCTATACGAGCGCTGCTAACGCGTACTTCGAAGCGTTAACTGGCGTTGGGCCGCTTCTAACGCAGCGTGTTGCACGCCAGGGGGTACAAACTCCCATAAGACCCCTTCGGTGACAAATTTACGCCACCTACTTCGCTCTCAAAGGCGGGGTAACTAATTCAATGACGTCACGTAAACGCATGGCGCTTCTTTCAAAATGGGGCATTCAACCTGAGATTTTAATTCATTAAATTAGCATTGAATGTACATTTTTTGCTATCAACCAAGGAAGTTACAAAACAAACTGCAATTAAAATTGAAAGCAACAAATCGCTAATAAATCCTCAACCACCATATAATAATTACATATAATAATAATAATAATGAGTAAATGGAATAAATTGTAATAAAATTACACCAACACATGACTTTTTATTGAAAGCAAGTATTTATTATAAAAATATTAATTACGGATACAGAGAGGATACACACAATAGTTCCAGGATGGAGAATAGAAAATAAATTTATCTATTAGAAATAAAATCCATTATGAATAGTGGTAATGTACACAATAGTACCTATATTGAGAACATTTAAGAAATAATTCCTTTACAAATTAAACCTACTTGTGAATACAGAGATAATGCAAACTACTCTGCCTAGACTGATTACAAATAGGAAAACGAATTATTTGTGGATACACATAAAACATAACTTTAAATAGAGTAAAAAAAGAAACGAAACTACTACAAATAATTGTGGATAAAGAGATGATATACACACCAGTACCTATATTGAGAACATTTAAGAATGATAGGGATAAGGTATAATGTAAAAAAATTGATAATGACTTAAACCTAATTAAGATTGTTTTATTTAAGAATTTTGTTATTGTCTGAGGTAAACAAACCTTTAAAAAATTCAGAATAATTTCTGGGGGCATATACATTTAATTTTTCATTCACAAAATGAAACCCAGAATGTTGATTTTCAGAAATTAATTCTCACTGTAATTTTGTAATGTTAAATAAAACATATTTCAGAATTGTTTAGCAAAATGCAGTTTATGATAAAAGAAATTTAAAAAAATGTGTATGATTTAAGGTTTTTTTACCCTGATATTTCACTGGTATGACTGTACAGATAATTAATATAACTATTGCAATTAATGAAGTAACAAATATAAAGAGCATGTACACAGCTGTATCAGATGTCAATAATTGAAAAATAAATATGTCAATATGGACATATATTGGACATATATGGACATCAGTGTAAAGAAATATTTCAATAGCAAATAAATTATATATACTAAGGTAACTTGTATTGTTCTAAATACGGTGCCATTGTTCAGGGAATTGTTCCGTTATCAAGTTCTTCAAGAATACTTACTGAATCCAAGCTTGATCCCATTTCTTCTCATATTATCCTGATAAGATTAATTAAGTAAGTTGCCATTACAAATTCCTTTAAATCATGTATATCATACATTTCCTCTGGAAAATGCTCCGGACAAACTATGTACTTCTTGACATCAGCATTGGAGTTTTCTGCAATTGAAATAAATAATAATTGCAAAATTTCCATAACAATTATAATAAACGTGATAAGACTCAACAGTGAAAATAGTGAAAGAAATTGTGTTATTAACTTACCATAAAGAATCAGCAGGGTAATTTTGGGTAACCACTTCTTGCTTGGCATTTTCCCGAAGTATTCATGAACACAGATACACATAAATAAACACAAACTAGAATTAAGACACGAACAAGCACGAGTATCTAACTTTCGCCTCCATGCCGCCTCCATCTGACATTAGACCAACCGTCGATGCTCAGCGCGAACTCATTTTCAACTCTACTGCGCAAGCCACCGTGGCGCTACCTACTTCGATCTCACAACTAACGATTTGTCACCCGAGTAAGAACCCCCTGTTGCGCGCTTAAGGTATTATGTGCGTGTTGACTGAAATCAAGTTGCCAACTATTCACAAAACTTGGAAATATTTACCATAGCAGTTCTTATTAATTCGTAAGTCGTACTACTGATTTTTTCATATTGTATGAGGACAATTATTTTGTGATTTTAAAACTTGATAATTAATTTAGACTGTCATTTGACTCTGACAAGGATCGCATTGTCTTTAGTCACGTGATGCGGCTGCCATTTCCGTCAGAACAGTATTTTCCTCAGTTTTTGGTGAATTATTATTATAAATGCCCCATAAGGTATGGAAATCTTTATGTCATTGCGTTCCTGTTTCCATTTGCTATGTTTTAGTAGGTTTTTGTTCGCTATGTTAAGACGGTTCTTTTGCAAGAATGTCAAAATAACATGAGCTCGCGAAAGCTTCTCCATATAAGTCCATAGTAATTTAAAGTTAAATAATTAAAAACTTTGCACCGTAAGGGTATGAAAATTCATCGCCACTGGTTAGGGAATGGTTCAAACTATCATTTAAAACATTTTGGGGGGTACTTAAGCCTAGTCGCTCTGACGCACACACAATACCTTAAATGTAGACGAATGTATTTGTGTTATTCCTTTTTTATTGTGAGGGCCCCTGGCCTCCATCTACTGTCCTATGTTCTACCTGTTCGCCCGACGCAGTGTCTTTGGCAGCAAGGGAGGGGGGACATCGTCCGCCCCCTTGCGCTTCTTCTCACCGCTGCCATCCGACACCTCGACACCATCGAAGGAGAGCACTGGCAGAGACGATCGCACATTCGCACCACGTCACCAGTCTGCCGAGCACTATGACGTCATTTCACAAATGATACATTTCTAAACTGTAAAGAAACATTTCTCTGGTTTTTAATACAATACAGATAATGTTAGTGGTTCTTAAAATCTCACTTCCCGAAATTTTCGTGATTACAACACATGTCCTGAAAGAGGAAGGAAATAATTGGTATTTACCCAAACAACCTATCCAACTCTGAGACGTCCATATCAATTCACGAAAGCTTCCAAGCGTCGATTGCAATGGTTAGTTCCTTTGTAACTAAGGATTGCATTATCTTTGAAACAAAAGAAGTGTAAGTATAACAAAAGGAAAAGCAGAACTCAGCACGAAAAAAATGACTTTATTAGTGGCAAGACTGAGACCGAGGTCTGCTCTTACGTGTAAAACCGGTAATTAAGCGTACACTGAATAGTGTGCCGCCTGGCTCACTTATCTCCTGTCTGGGGATCTCTCAGGTCTTCCGAGGTTTACGTCTGGGTGGAAATGGTGTACAATTGTGAAAGGCGAACGGGTGGTGTAGTGGTTAACACCCCTGCGATTAAAGCAGACTTCCCGGGTTCGATTGCCGGCTCGTCGCCATTTTCATCTGACCGAAAGTTATCACACATATTTGCCACGTGTAGAGTACACGGAAGAAATATATGCAAGTAATTAATTATTGATTACAGCACAAATAATTGAAGGATTGAGTTTATGAAGGTTTTAAGTTATATTTTCTTATATTTTATATTAATAGAGAAATAATAATTTAATATTTTGCGTAACTTGAGATTTCTTAAGTTCTAGTCTTTTTTCTTAAAAAATTTCTAATTTTTGCTGTGGCCCCAATTATTTTTAAGTTCATTTTTTTATTGGGACAAAACCTCATCAGAGTGGGTCTCAGTCCACATCCCACCTTTGTCCACTTGTTAACTTTATTTATTTATCCCTTAATTTTTCAACTTTTTTATTTTATTGTATATTATATTTGCTAAATTTTCCTTAAATTTTAAAGAAAAGAATGTGAACCAATAACAATCAAAACTTATTAAAAACAAAGTGTCTTACCTCTTTTAGGCACACTAGTAACAGCATCGAAGGAAAATCTTACCAAATTGAAAGAAAAATCACTGTTACTCTGCACTCACAACAACGCGCTTGAGAACAGACTGACAACTCAGTTACTGATTTTGAGGAGTGGAGTTTAAGAGAGACAAAGCAATAAATAGGACAGGATGAGGTGGAATATTTGTGACGCTCCTCCTATTGGCAATCTGTGCGCGTGACAGGAGCGAGCTGTAAGGGGTTAAAAACGCGGCAGCAATTTCTCCGAAATACTGGCAACCACTTTCTTCAATATCTGAAAAAGACAGTGGAACTAGTTCCAAACTCAAATCGAATTATTCTTCATTAAATATATATTATGAATATATTAATATTAAATATATTTATTTATGTATTTGTAATTATCATCGCTTGTCCTTTCACTGTTTAAATAAAATGATCTGTACTGGCTCGAAACATGAGTAGTAAAGTTAACGCGTTTTGAGTTGGCGGAGTCGATAAGACTGCCACTTCTATCTTCCTGCGAGCATCTCACTGTCTCGCATTATTATATCTTTAATAAACATTATTTTTATTATAATTTATTAAACATCTCCCTGTGATGATGTCATTAAAACGACTACACGTTTAATGTTTCTTTTATAGACGACCCGACGGGCAAAATACTTTGGTATTTTCATTATGAAAAAGTTTTAAAATAAATGGTATTTTCACTATTTTCGTAGTTGTATAAAAATAATGCAGTAGTGTTGTACAAGCAGTAGTCATATTTCGAATGGTGTGCCATAATGGTTGTTACTGTCACGTGATCATTGGTTAGAACCCAACATTGGAAAGTAAACTGCTCGAAAAACATAACATGAGCTATTTCCCAAATCTTTCACGCCAGACTGCAGCGTAAAAAGCAATGACGTCATTTTCTGTCAATCGAGACTGGACGGCAGACTTCATGGAACTATGCATGCGAATTTGGATCGCAAAATGTATCGTGTGAAGCGAACTTAAGTCATTTTCACCAGATCATGAAACAATTACCCATTCAATGAAAGAAAACTTCCACATGTAAAGGAGACAAGAGATGTCATAAACAATTATAAATGTTAAAAATATGGTCATATTATGTTTCTATGCACAATAAAATAAAAATAAAGTAACATTGATTTATTATATTCAATTTATAAATTATCTTTAAAAACACTTATTTCCCCCAACTCAAATGTTATTAGCTATACAACTTGAAAGTAAATAATATTATTAATATATCTTTGAAAGTAGTTTCTTGAATGAGGATATGCATCAAAATCAGCTGTGAAACTGTTATCATGAATCACATATTACAGCATTCCATTAATGATTTTTTTATTAAACCAAGCAGAATTGACACTAACACATACAAATGGCTAGGTAACAGTGGTCTGCCCCAGATCTAATGCTGTGAGGATTTAAGTGACAAAGAAAGTAATAAACTGTATGAAATAAACATTTTAAAAAATCACAGTAAGCTTTTGATAATGTCCCCATATTCATTTGCAAAGTTATACAAATTTGTGTAGTTTCTATATAGATCTCTGATGTCTATCTTTTTCTTCTTTATTCATAATCCCAGTATCCTCCCATTTCATTTTCTGATCTTCATTAATACAATGATCAACTATTAAACTATTTTTATATTCTTGTTAACATTCCTCATAAGCTCATTAATTCTGATCTTAACACACTTTTTTTTTATCTTTTATCTTTTTATTTTGTTATAACACCACCTAACATTTTCTTATGTTTTGTCACTACTTCTATTTTTTCTTTCCCAAATAATATACAAAGCTTGCCTCAAAAATGTTGATTGTTCGGAAATACTGCATTAACTTTTTTTATTCTGATTCACCAGTATTCTTTTTTTTAATATTATTAATCCTCTTATTTATGCTTTTATTAATAAATTCAAAAGGTTAGTTGTTGGTAAGAAGCGTTTCTTCAACAATTCCAATATTTATCTCTCTGTATTTCTTGACTAACAATTTAAAACTTTATCCCAAATGTTTCCTCTAACCAGTTAAATAAAATCTATTATTTTCCTTAGTTAGTGTTAATTCTTCCTTAATGAAAGACTTTGGAAGATTAATTCACTTGGTTTTAGTTATAATGAATGAGATAATTCATTTGTTTCAAAATATTATAATTATGTGACAGTATCATTGAATTGTACACTTCCTCAAAACTACGTAAATGTTTTTTTTGCATTCATTTTTATTTTAAATTTTTTACAGAAGTGAAGGTTTTAAGAGAAATAGTACACAATATCTGAAAAAGATGGAAAGCAGTAGAAGAAAAGTGAAGAGAACACAAGAGAGGAAATTAGAACTTAAAAATGCATTAAATTTGCCGAAAAGCTACAGAATTAAGATTGAAACATTTAAAACGCATATCTTAAATTACTGGTAACAGACAATAATTAAAATTGTTATTCAAGTTAATAAAAATTGAGAACAGAGAAGGAATTTTGCAGTCCACCTAGTTGTGTTTTGTAAGCAAATTTGTATGATATTCAATATGTTTTGAAGAATAGAGTATTGTAGTTGGTATTGCAAAACTGGTACCGAATACCTGTGGGATTACAAGAAATAGGGCCCAAACAATAAAATTGTTCAATTATATAACTGGTAAAAAAGTATTTGGAAGAAAAAAATTGTGCTTTCTGATCTAAATATATTTAAGTCTGACCATTTTAAATTCTTTGCTATGAGGCCTGATATTATAATTCCACAGCAATTAAATTGGCATAGCCCCACCAGTGGCGCAGGTGGTAGTGTTGCCGCTCTCATCAACAAGTCATACCGGGTTCGATTCCCAATGGCGCCAGAAAATTTGTAGCTTTTCACATTAATGTCACAGTTCATATAGCTGTGACTACTGAAAAGCCAACCTTCCTTCCTCTATCCAACTCCTCCTAGTATCAATAACTAACTACTAACCCCTCCACATGGGTCAAGTTGTTGGTAAACCTAGCAAACCGACCCACCTACTAACAATAACCTACCACCCAACTCCTAACTCCTATAGTTCCATGTAGATAAGCTTCAATAGCACACTACATTTCCCATTTACAAATACAACAATAAAAAAAAGAATTGATGTTGTTGAGAAAAGTTGTCTTTTCACCAGCATAACCATTATATAACAGTACTTGTCATCCCAATCAAGGGACTTAGTCACTGTAAAATCCCTTAAAAACTAAAATACAATTATTAAATCATCCATTCAAAAATTTCCCGAAGAACATGAGGACATTAATGGAAATATATGTCATTGGTTGATAATACAGTACTTCACTCTTTTTACTGTGACTTGCCTTTCTCTCCTCAGATAAAATTTTGCCTGTTTTTTAATCCTTCTGCCTTGGAATCTTTCCATTTGTTTTATACTTACTGTCTAAAACTATTTATTTCTGTGATATTGAATTTTCTTAATTTTTTAATTTTTGATATTTGAATTTTTTGTTTGGTTAATCTACTGTCATCCACTGTGTAGAGGTGTACAAAAAATATTAATCTTTGTTTCCTTGTAGACTGTTATATTTTCTATATTTTGATACATTTCTTTACTATCCTGAATTTCCATATTTCGGTGGAGTTTAGTAGACCTAGGATGTTCCCAATGATTCTTCTTTCCAATACTTTTAGCGTGCCTAAATAATAATTTAGTGCTAAACCTCACATGTAGATAAGCATCCAGGTTTCCTTATTGTGGTATGATGCACTATTTTTAAATGACGACATAGCTCTTCTGGTTACAAACATTTTTAGTTACATTGAATACTGTTTCTATTTTATGTATTTTTTCTTCAGCTGCAGATGTTTTGAGACCAATTCCATGAATTGTTTCTCCTAGATATTTGTTTTTTTTTTCTTTTCAATTTTGTGATTCAGCCAATATGTTGCTAAATATTTTTTTATATTCATTATACATATTTTTTTTCTACTATGATTTCAAGGCTTGATCTTTAGAAGATTAATTTTGCACCTAATCTTCTCTATAAGATAATTTGTAAAAATGGGCTGCAGACAGAGTCTGCGAGAAATTATTTCATTTTCTCAGATTCTATGCTTAAGTTAAAATCGTTACAGTTAAAGCCTCTGGCTGTTTCAATAAGTTTTTAATTTCTTTTCTTAAGTTTGAAAGCTGAATTCCTTTATAAAATGAAATGAATTGTATTAAGATCAACTACATACCTCAGAAAAGAAGTTTGTAACCAAAATTTAATAATAGGTATTTCATTAATTATATTGCTTAAATGAAGAATCAAACAATTACTTTACTGGCATGTATGAATTACAGGTTAATATGAATACAGTATCTCGCTAATATTTGTTTTCAACTTATAGAAGATTTCTGTTGAAAATAAAAAGTTAATGTGTTCAAAATATGTGTGTAAAATAATTTTTTACATTTCTCTACAACATTCTTCTTTCCAAAACTTTTAGCTTATACTTATACAAACCCCACAAAGGATTTGTAAAGATTTTTTTTTTTTAGATTCTCCAAAATATTTGTATTTATTATTATTTATTATTTTATTATTTATTTGGCATTACAGCCCTTTGAGAGCCTTGGCCGTCGCGGAGGGTAGAGCTCCGCGATTTCTTGATCCCGGCACTAGGAGGAGGAGATGTGGTCAGCATCTCGCTCCGGCCGGCTTTTGGGTCCCAGGATAGATCCTGGTACTCATTTGATAGCAGGCTGAGTAGGCCTGGGAGCCAGTCTGGATGTAGAGGTGTAATGAAAATCACCACCTCACCGGGGTTTGAACCCCAGGTTAGCAGCTCAGTGCTCTACCCACTGAGCCATGCTGACTGCCAAAATATTTGTATTCCTGTTCAAAAATGTATAAGAAATGAAGCTGTAATTCTTTAATTATTCTGCAATTCTTCAGTAATTCTTTAATTTCAAAAGAGAAAAAGATTAAAAATTATGATACAAAAAATTTTCATTGGTATTTTATTACTTCACAGAGATCAGCGTTTCCTTGAACACCTCTGCAGCCCTTGCGTCCTGCATGAATGGTTCTTGAAGTAATCAAAATTATGGTTTCAGTTTTCACGGTAAAATACTTTAGCTTTATATTTACTATATATGGAATAGGTGATTGATTGTTGGCATAATTATAAAATATAAAGTCCCTTTAATGTTGTTGTGTTTATTTTCTGTTTATTTCTGTGTAATTTATCTCTATTTGTATATATTAATTTTCATTTTACAATACTGAAGATGACCGCTATGCAGTTAAAAGTCAACTCTATCAATAAACATATGGTTGGCGAGACAACACAACTTAATTTAATCTTTATATTCACAAAATTTTGTGACATTGATGTGAGAATGACTTATTATATTTGATATAAGATAACGATAAGGATCCCGAGTCGAGTTTTCCTAGATATAAAAAAAATGTTATTTCTTTTCCCTAAACTATAAGGAATGGTTTCCTTGTAAATTGTACTACTCTTACTCTCATACTGCACTGCTGTGTCTAGTAATTAATTACTCATAAATGTACCCACATTTTCTGTGAATACATTATATTTTGCATATTACTGTACGAGAAAGAGAAAAAGAGATGGAGATCTAAACAGAAAGCAAAATAAGGTTGCAAAACCATTGCACATACTTTCTCATGTGCTTTTAAAAGCATTCTCCAAAGTATGCAGAAATAATTTCATAAAGAAAAATAATATTTATACAGTTTCAAAAATGTTTTAATGATATCCGCTCAAGTACAGCATCAGCAAAATTTATGAAAGAAATAATTTGATGAATTTACATGATAAATGATACTCTCTCTTGCAGAAGTGTTATAAGAAATTGTTTCTAAATCATACTTATTATATTTGTAATTTTAAGTATAACAAATTTCTTGAATTTTATTTGAAGACATTTTGAGATATCTTAGTCTCATAAGTAACATAATGTNCAGTATACAAAATGATATTACTTTCAAGAGTCTATCTACAATAGCACTTTCATTTTCATACTTTGTCACAATTGGATTCCTTTTCCCACTTTTATTCATATTTAGATTAAGACAATTTTGAACAGATAGTAAGTGTTTTATACTATCCTGCAGTTCTAAGTTTCTTTTTCATATGATATCGTTTCAGAGATTATTTACAGCATCTACAAATATGAGGTTTCAGCAAGAATAAACAGGATTATTTGAAGGATTTTGGTTAAGCATCTGATACAAACACAAGGGTAAAACTTGAGAATCTATCTTGCGTTTGGACATGGATAAGCAACAGGATAGGAAGACATAATTGAACTTTGTATTCTCATAATTTCAACTAATATTTTTTAGTATTTTGATAAACATATTGTACTACCACTGTTATAATACAGTAAAAAAATGTAGAATCGGATTTATAGAAAACTTTGAGGCTAATATTAGACAAATAGTGACAACTAATATTGTTGCAAATCATGTTATGTACTCGAAGCATGTGTTATTTTATTCATAATTTAGTTCACGTCATTCAATAAAATCAAACAACTTTATGAGTAATAGATATACGTACAAAACGAGTGCGAATGTTCCCATTCGGTAATGGAGAATACTGTTTGCTTCTCTGCTATCCTCCTTCAACTAGTGAGAAAAGAGCAACGTTAGTTGTTTCGATTAGTTGTGGCAGTCTTTCCTCAGAGTGACCTTTTTCCTCTTCCTCCTCCTCTTCCCCCATCTTCCTCCTCCTCTTCTCCCATCTTCCTCCTCCTCTTCTTTCTCTTCCTCCTTCTTTCTCTCCCTCCTCCTCTTTCTCTTCTTTCTCTTCTTTCTCTTCTTTCTCTTCTTTCTCTTCTTTCTCTTCTTTCTCTTCTTTCTCTTCTTTCTCTTCTTTCTCTTCTTTCTCTTCTTTCTCTTCTTTCTCTTCTTTCTCTTCTTTCTCTTCTTTCTCTTCTTTCTCTTCTTTCTCTTCTTTCTCTTCTTTCTCTTCTTTCTCTTCTTTCTCTTCTTTCTCTTCTTTCTCTTCTTTCTCTTCTTTCTCTTCTTTCTCTTCTTTCTCTTCTTTCTCTTCTTTCTCTTCTTTCTCTTCTTTCTCTTCTTTCTCTTCTTTCTCTTCTTTCTCTTCTTTCTCTTCTTTCTCTTCTTTCTCTTCTTTCTCTTCTTTCTCTTCTTTCTCTTCTTTCTCTTCTTTCTCTTCTTTCTCTTCTTTCTCTTCTTTCTCTTCTTTCTCTTCTTTCTCTTCTTTCTCTTCTTTCTCTTCTTTCTCTTCTTTCTCTTCTTTCTCTTCTTTCTCTTCTTTCTCTTCTTTCTCTTCTTTCTCTTCTTTCTCTTCTTTCTCTTCTTTCTCTTCTTTCTCTTCTTTCTCTTCTTTCTCTTCTTTCTCTTCTTTCTCTTCTTTCTCTTCTTTCTCTTCTTTCTCTTCTTTCTCTTCTTTCTCTTCTTTCTCTTCTTTCTCTTCTTTCTCTTCTTTCTCTTCTTTCTCTTCTTTCTCTTCTTTCTCTTCTTTCTCTTCTTTCTCTTCTTTCTCTTCTTTCTCTTCTTTCTCTTCTTTCTCTTCTTTCTCTTCTTTCTCTTCTTTCTCTTCTTTCTCTTCTTTCTCTTCTTTCTCTTCTTTCTCTTCTTTCTCTTCTTTCTCTTCTTTCTCTTCTTTCTCTTCTTTCTCTTCTTTCTCTTCTTTCTCTTCTTTCTCTTCTTTCTCTTCTTTCTCTTCTTTCTCTTCTTTCTCTTCTTTCTCTTCTTTCTCTTCTTTCTCTTCTTTCTCTTCTTTCTCTTCTTTCTCTTCTTTCTCTTCTTTCTCTTCTTTCTCTTCTTTCTCTTCTTTCTCTTCTTTCTCTTCTTTCTCTTCTTTCTCTTCTTTCTCTTCTTTCTCTTCTTTCTCTTCTTTCTCTTCTTTCTCTTCTTTCTCTTCTTTCTCTTCTTTCTCTTCTTTCTCTTCTTTCTCTTCTTTCTCTTCTTTCTCTTCTTTCTCTTCTTTCTCTTCTTTCTCTTCTTTCTCTTCTTTCTCTTCTTTCTCTTCTTTCTCTTCTTTCTCTTCTTTCTCTTCTTTCTCTTCTTTCTCTTCTTTCTCTTCTTTCTCTTCTTTCTCTTCTTTCTCTTCTTTCTCTTCTTTCTCTTCTTTCTCTTCTTTCTCTTCTTTCTCTTCTTTCTCTTCTTTCTCTTCTTTCTCTTCTTTCTCTTCTTTCTCTTCTTTCTCTTCTTTCTCTTCTTTCTCTTCTTTCTCTTCTTTCTCTTCTTTCTCTTCTTTCTCTTCTTTCTCTTCTTTCTCTTCTTTCTCTTCTTTCTCTTCTTTCTCTTCTTTCTCTTCTTTCTCTTCTTTCTCTTCTTTCTCTTCTTTCTCTTCTTTCTCTTCTTTCTCTTCTTTCTCTTCTTTCTCTTCTTTCTCTTCTTTCTCTTCTTTCTCTTCTTTCTCTTCTTTCTCTTCTTTCTCTTCTTTCTCTTCTTTCTCTTCTTTCTCTTCTTTCTCTTCTTTCTCTTCTTTCTCTTCTTTCTCTTCTTTCTCTTCTTTCTCTTCTTTCTCTTCTTTCTCTTCTTTCTCTTCTTTCTCTTCTTTCTCTTCTTTCTCTTCTTTCTCTTCTTTCTCTTCTTTCTCTTCTTTCTCTTCTTTCTCTTCTTTCTCTTCTTTCTCTTCCTCCTTCCCCCAGGGGACTTACATTTAGTAAGTACGTATTTGGCAAACACAGGGCCCCGAGCTGTCTGGCATTACTTCCACTTACTTGTGCTGGGTTCCTTCCTTTCTCTTTCCTGACCTTCCTTTGTCACCTCTTGTTCTTTATGATCCCGACGCTATTAGGGCTAGGGTATCTTTCATTTTCCTCATTTTTTGTCCTCAATGTTTTGATGTATGTTTTAATTCAGGAGGGTTTTTAGTGGGTATGGTTGAGTCATTTGGCAAGTCTCACATGCGGGGAGAGTCATGTTGGCTCTCCCTAGTGTGAAACTGCATTTTCCCTACCTGTACAAGTTTTTAGGGCTCCAATGACCTTTGATGTCGACAAGCCATGAAACCCCACAAAAGAAATCCTCTTCCTCCTCTTTTTCCTCTCTTCTTTCTCTTCCTCTCCCTCTTTGTTCCTTCCTCCTTCTTCTCCAAATAAGGTTTTGGGAATCAGGAGTTGTTTAATTTGTTTGAATTGGTATTTTAATTGTTCTTAATTTTTTAAACTTTAAATAATGGATGAACTGTCTTACAGGCTTTTTGATTCTTCTGTATGAAAGTGTGTATTCTCATTTGTTAATTTTGCTTTTCTTTAGGATACTTCAGTGGTATTTAACCACATGTTTGGTGGATGCTACATGCTGCACATTTCTCCTAGAAATAATGCCTATTCCGGCCAGCCTACTACCCATCGAAAGATGATACATT
>NNCF01134110.1:178871-200809 GCA_002313205.1 Laupala kohalensis | reverse complement strand
GGAAGGTGTTGTAAAATCACTCCACAACACATGGCTTCCTCAGAGGGCTGGTTGCTTTCAGGAAAAAAATAATATGAAGAATAACCGGCTTCTGCAAATGTAAGTCGTGCTTCAAGGGATTTAAAAAAATGATAATAAAAAGCAAATCATTACAGACAGTACAATATATTATGATAATCGAGACATAATATTAATTGACAATTTTAAAAGAAAACTTTCTAATTTATATTGCTGTTCCTTCCACTATCCATTTAAAAAAGAAAGAACAAACAAGTTAGAACATAATAATAAATAATAACTAATACACAGAAAAAGAAAAAAAGATTTGGAAACAAAATGAAGATTCAATTACTGCCCCTCCTAATTTCAGCGATTGGCGTCATTCGCAAAATACTCAAAAAGGAATCTTGCAAAACTACCCTTATAACCACTAATGTTCTACCGGAAGTGCATAAATCAATTTTATATTACAAACGTAATACTTTCTGACGAAAGGATCATATTCCTTCGTTTTGACTAATTCCGTCCACCTCGACTTCCTGTTACAACAGGGGAAGTTCAATCGAGTAACAATTATAATGATAAATGAAGTACGTACTTATTAAATAATTTTCTACTGCCCTTCGCCCTTGGGTCCTCGTTCGGAAATGCTTAGATGATCCCTTGCTTGTTTCCGGAGAGAAAATTCAGTTTAATACGTTCCATGTGCTCACACATAAATTGCATGTGCTCTTTTTGACAAAGTTTATGTATTTATAAAAATTGGAATTGTTTCAAGAAGAGAAACACCCAGACGTGGCAGAGCAGCAGAGCAGCAGAGCAGCACAGTAGATCCGTGCATCACAGGGAGGCATCAATCCCTATCATTGCAAATGCATGTCGGAGCATCTGTGGCGTTGATCCCTCGCTATTAGGAGATTCACCGGAGCGCCTCTGCCGTCGCCAGTCGTGATCGATGACACTACAGTGTGTGACTGTAGCTGCTTCATCCCCTTCCTCCGACATCCTTCACTTCACGCCACCACCACCAGAGTGACGTAGTTACCCTTGTGGCCGCCAGAGAGGCGCTTCTGTCGTGGAGCAATGGAAGGGGAGAGAGAGAGAGAAACCCATTAACAAAGCGACCAACGCGAGATTATCGTCTAACCTAACTAATACAACAAATACAAATAACGTATTGCCAACGGCAGCAGTTACTAAATTGCATGTGAGCGCATTGAGAAGAAGAAGAAAATTTATGCCTCTCAAACGCGCCAGGGACTATTCTATCATTCCGGACGATCGAAGTGACAGAAGGCATCTCCGGTAGCTCTGTCATAATAAAGCTTTTAAAATTAATGTCCCAGATCATATAGCAGTAACCACTCATTTCATGCACCACCTACTACTCTTAGGATCAATCACCCTGATTTAACTACTCCTAATAACACGTTCACATGAGCAAAGTTGTCGAAAACCCACCTTCTAACAATATCCCCTACCACCCAACGCGACAGATAAGCTTCATTTCCCACTTACAAATAGCTACTGCGATAAAACAGATAATAGCAATTCGCGTCAATGCTGCTTTCAATTTCAAATTGTTTCTTATCAACATTAGACCACATTTCAAACTAGCGTCTCAGTTCATTCTTAAAAAGCTGTGGTATAAAAATATTCCATGTGATAAAGTAAAATATTTTAATTAATATTATTTCGTATATTTTCCAACGACTTATGAAGTAACAGAAACGATGAGGTCGGGGGCTCTATTGATGGAACCCGATTGAAAGTTCTGAAACTTGACAGGAAAGATAAAATGTTGCTGAACGAAGAAGAGTCTAAGCACGTACACTTTCCATACTAACACCAAGATATCAGGCACCAAAGTGTATTGTGGGTGACTCTGGGTAATCCGTCTCAACGGATGAAGCGAAGGAGGCTACAGCAGAATACGAAGAGGTTCGCTTTTCAGAATCGAGATTTTTAAGTCCACGAAGACGCCGTGTGAAGGGATGGGGAGGGAAAGGGGATGCCAGAGGGTGGAAATAATCTGGTGGTTGAATTCTGTATAAATTACCAACAGAAGATCCCTCCACTACGCTCGCGACGCGTTTCGAATTTTTCTTTTTTTGCGCAAATAATAGTTCTTGAATTCGCTCCATTGAAAATGTTTCTGTTATTCAGAATATGGATCGTAAATAATAAATAAAAAAACACTTTAAAAACAAGCTTTTATGTTCGTCATTAACTCACACGAATGAGACAAGTTCAGGTATGTTTTAAGATTATGTAATGTCGAATGGCAATATATATTTCACGTTACTCGATTCTAATTAAAGTAAATATGCTTTCTATCTTTGTCGCTCAAAATTATTTAACATTTTATATTAAAAAATCATGCCGTGCATAATGTTCGTAGGACAGTGATAGGTTGGTAAGTACTTTCCAAAGTATGTACTTTCTCTACAAGTTATTTGTCTTAATAAATAATCTTGCTTGTTTCATGTTCACAATAGTAAAAAAAACTTTTAATTAATGTAAAGAAATAACATTAAATTGTCCGTAATGACCACTATTATAAATGAAAGAGAGAAGTGATAATGAAAAGTCTTTGTCTATGCAATTCGTTATACTTATTCGTATGAAGAGAAGAAGGACTCTGCATTTCAACCAACTCTTCCCGGAAATAATCCTCCGGGAGTTATCTCGGAATAAAATCGAAATATAAAACAATTTTTTAAAAGTTTTTATTTGAATTAGACATTCTAACATTGCATTGTCGTCGCATTTATACATGTGAGCCAAATTTCAGCACAATCGGTTGGGGGAACTCCTTCAAAATTAAGGTGCAAGGTTTGATCCAAACATACTAATAAACTAACTAATCAAGTCAAATAAAATCTTGGAAAAACTGAATGTCTGAAAAGGAACCAAGTTATACATTGTTCGTCTATTTATCAAAAGTGTTAGAAGGATTCGAATTGTTCGAACCCAGTGTGGACACAAATCGATGTGAAACTCCAAAACTCCTTCTTTCCAACAGAAATAAAAAATCCTTGACAATAATATCTCGTGGAATATCCATAATCCAGAGAGAAACCCCTCGTGATCACCAGAACAAAATTTTTGAATCACAGAAACAGGTTTGCCAACTCTAAATCATAATTCGAATTCATCAGTGAAGACAGGAAAATGAACAAATACTATTGGCTACGCATCCACCAGTAATCTTCACAATGCTAATTTAATTCTATTTTCAAATCTCGTTTTAAAAGCAATATAGGTAAAGTATGTTTTGGAAAGAAAGTCCGTTATTTTATTGATCTTCAGTGTTTCTTCCAATTATGAGTATAGTTCGTTTATTTCTGGTTTCACATTCAACTCTTTCTAAAATTCAACTTTCTGTTTTATATAGAAGTATTATTATGATTAGTACATTGGAATATTAAACGGTTATATTCCTATTTATAAAAGTAATACTAGAGGCATATAAAGATTTTTCAAATACAAATACAATTCCCCCGCCCTCTTGCAAAGGAAGACATACTCACCCAGAATTGGAATGAATTAATAAAACTACGTTCGCAGCACCAATTAAATATCCACCTGTGTTTGCCAATGCATTCTAGAAATTATTTATCATTCATCGTCGGCTGAGAATTTAATGCGAAGGATTTTAGAACTGCAACTCTCCATAACTGCAACTACGTTTGATGTGTATTACATGCACAGCGAAAAGAACATTCTCGAGGGCTTCTGAAGCACATTGATTTAACCTTCTAAAAATCTGGCATCCTGTTGAAAAACTTCATCCTTTTAACTCACATCTCTTGAAATTCACGCTTTCGCAGGAATCTCTACGTCGGAAGTACTAGACGGGAAGCTACGTCCAGAGTCATAAAGTAAATGAAATGTTGTTTCACGGGTTTTCACATCAAGTCACGTATCGCACTTTGTATCGCATTTAAAATTTTCTCACACATTCTAATTGAATGGATATTGAGCATATTCGTTAAAATTGTACTACGCCATCCAAATAATTAAATAAATGTAAATGAAAATTCTTTTTAATCCATACTTTAAGAGCACTTAGTATATTCGATATTCCGGTGGGGACGGGAAGCAAACGCTATTGAAGTCGCGTCGCCATTGCGAGGGAAAGGAAAAAGCCTTTTGCCACTTCCGTCGCAAGCGATACCACTTCCGCTTCAAACCTTCAACAACATAAATCTCGCGACATTTTCCCTAAGTAATTGAAATGTACTGCTGAGACGCGACAGGATTGCCAGGGAAATTTATTCCCCTAAGGCGGCGGCGGCGGGGGCGACAGCAGCAGAAGAAGCGTGTTTTATAAAAGGGATGACGGGGATGAACAATAGAGGGGGGTGGGGGTTTAGCGCCTTCCTTCAAAACCTGCGTCGATCGCTGAAGGGGAAGGAAACATGGCAAGGGCGTGTTATGCTTTGCTTATGGAATACAGCTTCGTGCAACTTTGAATCTACACCAAAGATATACGGAGAGGTAGTCTTCAAAATTTCTTTTGTCCAGCGCAGTGACATTCAAATCTGAAAGTTTTGGAATTTGACACGTCTTCTTCAGAGAAGGTCTCTGTTCACATACGAACGCTTTGCGAAAATGTTTAAAATATATGCTTTATTAATATTAAAGATAATTATCATTGTCTTGTTATTAATATTAAAGATAGAGATTTTTTAAATATCTCTTCTATGCAGCGATGACTTTCGAGCCGAAAATTTAGAACACCGAAGTTTAACAGAATGTATTCAAACAATTCCAAGAAAATGGAGACTATCCAGGGTTGAATTGGCATAAGTCAGTGCTAAAATTGAAATTGTCTTAAAGAGTTGGTATTGGTTGGAGCCAGCGTACGAAAGGAAAAATTTGCAAGCGTTGGAATCGGCATGGGCCTTGGACAGCCTAATTTTGGATATTTTTGTGTATAGTTGGTTTAGGGGGTAGAATCTTTTTTTGAGTTGTTGTTTTTTTGAGAGACTTTTAGACGAATGCGTTTTCGCAACGTTTATTTGTTGTTTATAATAAATCAAGACCTATTAACAGATGTTTATATGCGCTCTGCTCTGTAGAGTAAAATATACTTATTCACAGTATCTATTTTTCTTTGGAATTTCCATAGAATTAATAACTTTTCAATGTTTTATTTGTGAATTGTTTATTATTTTGAATGACCAGTTTGAACTTTCCTTCCAAAGTCTCGCTTTTTCCTAACGTTATATTTTTAAAGACTTTTGTATTAACCATGCATTGGATGGTTCACAGTTTTTTGATTTAGTAACACGAAGGGAAGAACGTGTAAAAATGAACTTTACGTTTCCATTTTTCTGTTTTTTTTTTTAAACAAAGGATGTAAAAAATGTGGTCGAAAAAAAATATTTCAGAGTTTTTTTATAATAAAGAATACGCACAAAGAAATTGAAAATTGTTTTCCTTTTTCTATTGATAATTGAAAGAATTATTTGTAAGTTTTTTTCATTGAGTTGATGATTTTTTTAATATTAAAAAACAATGCAAATTTTAATCGAACAATTTTGATCGTTTTAAAGGGTTCTAAAAATGGAAATTGAATCTGAAGAATTTCTTTTCAAAATTAACTTTTCTTTTAAAACATTATAATTGTTAAAACCGTTTTCTGTTTGTCTTTCACACAACGTAATTGAGTACCAATGCAATGTCGCATTGTTCCAGACAAGATGAAATCAACCGTGGAATTATTTTTTCTGAAGTTTTTTTAAAAATCGTCAATCATTCAACAATTGTTCTTTTGATACTGAACACTATGTCACAGCTGTCCCCTGAAATATTACTTCCTGTAATTTTTACATTTCGTCCTCTAAATCATGTCACGTATCCTTCGCTTGAAAATATTCCAATTTTCACGTCAAAAAATCAGATACAGAAAATGAATGAGGCTCCATTGTTTCATACATTGGTTGCGACGCAGAGTCGTGAGGGATTAGTGAGGGGATTAGTATATTATTGTATTAAGAGAGTGTACTTTGAAATTATTAATCTTTGAAAATAAAAAGTTGCACGTGTACAAGTACATGAAGGTGTGATTCTATTTAATTCATTATATTTCTCTTTCTCAGTGCAATGATTCAAAAAAAAGTGTATCGTGATATTACAAAAAGCTATTTATCAAACAAGAGAGAGAAAAAAGTAGGAATATTAATGAGTTCAATCGTGAGTCCATAAAGGTCATTTAACTGCATCACATTCATTACCTATTTCTTATCTTATCTAGGAGTTAACGGAAATTTTTAATCCACCTCTGCCTTAGATTGTCCCTTGCTTGCCTCCGGAAAGTATATTAGATTAGTATCCTACACGTGTGGTCATACGACGCAGTTTGCAACTGCTCTTTTGACAATAAATTAATATTTATTAATTTATGCATTAGTTGTATCAAATAGCAATTATTAAACCAATTAACAACCCATTTCATATTCCGACATTTTCGATATCTTCCATCGAACTTTTTATCCTTCCATCACAAATTACCGCGTTTACTTTGTTGGATTTTGTTAGCAACAATGGTATTGATTTTCGTCCCATTTACATTTCAACGCTAATTTATAGCTGCGCTAATGAAATAAATAAGCACTGGTCATTAATTTCACGTCTGGGATGAGACTCCAAATAATTACAATACATCGACTTCCAACTTTATACTCATTCTTTGACTCGACAATATTCTGTAACATACTTTAACCATTTTTTTTACCAAGTCGTTCCCCTACCCCTTCCATTGATGTGAAAACTGTATTTCTGTTGTGATAAATCACGAATTCGTTGGCGCTTAGATTCATTCGCGCACACGAGCGGTTTGATTTATGAGAGGACGGTCGGACACAGATCTATTAGTTGGCAAATACAAGAACGTACATCGCTTGGTCGGACATAATGTCCGGAAGTGCTGTGTTGGAATGGTACAGTCCATTGTTTCATGTAGTAACCCCTATCCACCAACGACATTCCATTACTACTGTGACGAGCCCTTTCGAGAGAACTCAAACTCAATTGTCGCACTACATACATTATTACAGGTTTCTTTCAAAATTCTGTTCCTGTCATACGTTACAATGTGAAAACATTTTATTGTAATACTAAATAATAATAATAAATTTATTGTCAAAAAACAGTACAAACTGCGTATGACCACGTGGAGGACAATAAACTAATTTACTCTTCGGAAGCAAGCAAGGGACCATCCCATCAATTCCGATCAAGGGCCCTAAGGCAGAGGCGGATTCAAAAAAATTTCAGCAAAAGTTCCTAGATAAGATAAAAAATTAGCTGCGAGTTATAATACATATATTATGTCAATATGTTTGTAATTACCTTCTGAAAGTAATAAAATACCTTCTGAAAGTAAAGAACTATACTATTTAATTTTCCCAGCTTGAAATAATATACATTTATTCACTTACAAATGTATTATAACTCGCTTATAAGTGACTGATAAGAGAGGATTCCAACGGGAAAAATTAAGAAGGGAATTTCGTGACAATCGACTCAGATGGACTGCCTCCTCCTATTCCGGGATCTTGTATTTTCCTTCCGGGACAAGCGGATTCATATATAGATCCCCCAGTCTCGATCTTAGGAGTCAGAATGTCATTGTTAGTAATAAATAAATTTATTGTGAAAAAGCAGTTAGACACAGCGTATGACAACAAACTAATTTACTCTCCGGATGTAAGCAAGGGACCGTCCCATGAATTCCGATCAAGGGCCCTGAGGCAGAGGCGGATTTAATGGTTCAACACTTTACTCCTAACAATATAAAATTGTTCTCTAAGTGTTTTAACACCAAAGAAATTGTATTTAATAAAAAACACAAAAAGTTATTAAACACAGGTACGTATTATCATGAAATCATTGATGATTTGAATTCGGAAAATATTGTTTATACATATTGCAATAATATTAAAATAATCCTAAATTCGAGATCACCACTTCTAGGCGAGAGTCTAGAGAAATACCCCTTCCCGAAGGAAAACCGGAGAAAAACCCGGGTCAAAATGGGACTACAATTTATGGAGGCAACCGTCCCAAGGTTGAGTAAACGTATAAAACTAATCTTATATCAATAATACGATTAGTCGCGATTTTTTTGGGGAAAATAATAAATTGATAAACGTTATTGTTAAATAACTTACGCCATTTTGTCTTTTTTTGCTAAAAGCCTTAAACCAGATTTGTTGGGATGTTCCTTTGCTTCGTGGAGTAAATTAGTTTATAGATCATAACGAGCTCACACCCAGTAAGTAACCGCTTGTAGACAAATTTATTATTGTTATATTTTGTATAACAAAGGCGTTAAAATAAACCGTTGTTTTACTAATGAGGTGCTAATGGCATTGTATGCACTTAAGTGTCATGCGATGGTGCGCTGCGAACACGGAAATCCATCATAATTGAGCTGCATTGAATTTCCACACTTCACAGGTGAATGAAAGCGATATTAATGATAAGATAAAGAGAATTTTTGTTAAGTTGTTCTTTTACGATTTTGATTGGGATAAACGAGTTGTGTTCTGAGTTATCACGAAGATAAACGAAGACTGAGATATTGGCAATAATTTTCATTACAACAAATAAGCGTTATTGGAAACTACGTGAAATGCGATAGACCACATGGTAACACATACTCTAATATTTGGCTCTAATGTTTCCGGAACACAGTTCACGATTTCAGTTCGCTGCAGTCATCGAACACAAGCGAGTGTCGCATTTGGAAAACGACGTCAAAGAAGAAGAAGAAAAATCGAAAGAAGAAGAAAAAAAAACATAAAAAATTACAGGAATTGGATCTGGAGTAATGAAAAACAATTACGGCTTTCAGGAAAAATATGGAGAGAAAACAGTAAATATGGTCCATATGATTATTTTAAAACGAACAAGAAACAGAGGTGTGTGTGTGTGTNGGGGGGGGGGGTCAGGTTAGAGAAAAGCGTTTGACATTCCGTTGGGTTTTGAGGAAGAAGTTCTGATGGAAGAAGATGATTCTGTCCATAAACACGCGAGAGGAGGATAGAAGAATGGGAGCAAGCGACTTGCCAGAGAATATCGGAGATTTACAATAAAGAATTTCACTTACGTTTTTAGTCGCATCGTGACTCTGCATTATATCATTATTTTATTTACAAGTCCATTTTTTCAATTCACAAATATTAATTCTAAATAAACAAAATATAATATTAAATATTTGAATGGAACAATGAATAACGCAATAAATTCAATTATTCACTGCTTCTTAGTAATACTACTTTTATTTCATCAGTTTTATTATTACAAGCATCGTCGTACACTATTTACCTTTAACGTTATAGTGTGTCTATAAAAGAAACAAGGACTTAAAAAAAAATATTTTGAATGTACTTCTCCAACGTTAGAATACTTCCCTCCTTTAAACTGAAAATGCTCTTTTAATAGTCAGAGAACACTGTGTATCGCGCTCCTATAAGACATTTAAATCGCTTTTTTTAAGTAAATGTCGCAGTGCCTTAAAACATTCCTATAATCCACAATAAGACAGCAAAGTATGGCATGTGTCTGGCAAATGACGAAATCAAATCCGATAAGAGAGAAAAGCGAATATCAACAGAACCTCCCTCCCTAATTACCTTTTTTTGGTGGACGTGGAAGGAGCAACATCTCCTCACCAGCTCCTCCTCCCTACGACACCAGGATCCGCGTTAGCATTCGTTCAGTGAGGGGCAATTTTATTATGATGGTTGCACTCTCCCTACACCCCCGTCCCTTCGAGGGTTCAGGAACGTCACTTCTTCGCTTCTCTGTGAACGTCAATTCTTCTCCGCTTTGCAGTTCTTCTGCCTTCTTCCTTCTCCCTCTTCTTCGTGATAATCTGCGGAATTAAATACGCCACTTTTTCCCATTTCTCCGGGGTTTTCATCATCTGTGTGATAAGGTTAGGTTAGGTTGCAGAATACACCCTATCTCCGTAGCGGCTATCATACGTGCCCTTTCATATGTGGGACATGCAAAGATTGCATGTTCTGGGACGTCCAGTTCCGCTCCGCAGCTCTGACAGCTAGGATTCGTTCGTCTGTGCATATGATGCAAGTATGCCCCAAACCACCCAAGTCCACTGATGGCTTGCGTGAGGTAGTAGTCTAGCTGTCCATGTCGTCTCTTGCACCACTCCTCAATCTTAGGGTACAATGTATGCGTCCATCGTCCTTTCGGATACGCGTCCCATTTAGCTTGCCATTCCCTATTCAACTCTCTGTGGGGTTCTTCTTTTACCTCCTGTCCAAGAGCCTTGTCTGTGCCTACTTGGTTTCGCTTCTCCCTTTCTTTTGCTTGCAACCAGATGGGAGGGATGGCAGACAACACGGAAACTGCTTCTGTCGATATCGTCCGACATCCCCAAAAGACTCAAAGCCATTTTTCTTAGGACAGGCGCCATGTATCTCTTAATTATTCCTTTATGGGTGTGATGTCTCCATAGAGTAACACGGAATGTGCCACGCTGGTCAGCAGAAATCTTCATTCGGACCGCCGATATTTTGCCATTAGACCCACTGCCGCCTAGTTCACTCTTATCTCTCCTCTGTATCAGGGATGAAGGTAAAGGTATATATGTTACATACCATGAATTACAGTCACCAAAGCGGCCATTGGCGATTAAAAACTACATGTTGATTACAGTAGAGAGTGAGATACAAGGTAATATTCATTCCACACTTCGCTCTATGCAGAAAGAACAGAATAGCGCCACAAGAGCAAATGAATTGGATTGATGGCCGATATTGGCGATAGATTTATGTTTAAAGAAATTAGAAAATACTGCCAACATACTGCGAGGCTTTCTTTTCCCTTATGGACAATGGGGAAGTGGCAGCGTTGACTAAGCTTTGTACAAACCCTACACCACCACCAATCCAGTTCGATTGGCATTACGAAACAAATAAATATTTTATTGTCGAGAGAGCAGTTATTAACTGTCCATGATCACATAGAAGACAATAAACAAACTTACTCCTACTACTTTACAATAAACTCATAAACAATTAACACAGTTGCTTATAGATCCCAGTCATATTTTCTCTTCGTAAACACTGAATTTAGTTGAGGGAAACAGTGCTAAGCAGTGTATAGGAAGTGACGATGGTTCCCCATCCAAGTATCGATGTTGGTGCTAACTTTGTAAATGCTTTCAGATTCGTCTCTTTAATGGTTCAGCTGTTCTGGATCATTCTAGAACATCCAGAGCCGGATGCGTCGATTCGCCTCCAGACAGAATGACAGACGGACAGACACATTCCGCTTCAATAAATCCTCAGACAGACAGACAGACGGCTCCTACGACCAGATCAGAATCTGACGCCTTCGCTTGTTGGCGGTCACTCGCGAATTTGACGCCGCGACATTCGCGCCGCGTTGGACGTCACGGGAACTAGACGAGGATTAAAGTCGCATTTGAAGGGGAAGATGCGCAAAGTGTTCCTTCTTTTTACCACACACAGTTTCATCCACATTTTTCTACATATAGTTTACGCCAAAAAAAGGACACAACAATAATCATCATCATCATCAATGCAAGACGGAGTCACACCAACCAGAAACTACAGGAAAGTAATCCTGAAAGAAATCGGAATTACAGATTCATGTCGCCGATGTAACCAAACCAAAAAAACTCTCGAGCATATCATTGGTGGTTGCACACAGTTGGCCCAAAATGATTACAAAACTAGACACGATAACATGGGAAAAATAATTCACCTGGAAATTGCAAAATCACTGAACTGAACTGCATTAAGAATCCCATACCACGAGACCATCTGTATAAACCTAAAACCAGTCCTGCAAGACGACTTGAAAGCAAATATTTTGTACTGGGACAGAAGCATTCTCACTGACCTAACAACAATTCACAACAGACCTGATGCCATCCTTTGGAAAAGAAAAGAATCAAAAGTGTATCTCATCGGTTTTGCTGTCGTAAATTACAACAATCTAGAAGAAACAAAGAACGACAAAATATCAAAATATAAAAAACTAGCCTTTGAAGTAAAAAAAAACACTCTGGAATGTTCAAGAAGTGATCATAGTGCCTATCATTTTATCTACTATTTTTGGGACTAGTACCNACACCAATATAATAAGTAGATTGCAACACAGCGTCCTTCTGTCCTCAGCCCACATTACCAGAAAGTTCTTGGACCTGAAATAGATTCTTCCTCGCAGCAGAACTTGATTTAATAATCCACTGCTGAGAGAAAAACCAACACAAGTTGGTAAATGATCTAGATAATAATAAACAATAATAATAATAATAATAACTACTTTTGTATAATTTGCATAAAATCCCAAATCCTGACTTTCTTCGCGTTTTTTTAAAAATATTTTTGTTTCTTTGCATAGAGGCTCTTTGCGGTGAAATATTGTAAGAACTAATTTCGAACTTAGAGTTATTTTAATAGTTACGAGAGTAAATTAGTTTATAGTCCTCCACGTGGTCATACGCAGGTTTTAACTGTTTTTTTTGACAATAAATTCATTATTACTTGTATTCGATTGGCACAGTACAGAATTGTTATAACATTGTCTATGAATGCAGGAGAGAAGGGAAGACGGTTTAAGAGGTTCAATCGATAAAAGAAAATCTCTCGCCATTTTTAATAGAAAACAAATATAAGCACCCCTAATTTATGAATTAGACCACTGGAATTCGTTCAATGCAGAACGCAGCTAAGAATGGGAAGTGAGAAGAAAGCTACAAAAAGTAAAAGAGAAGAAGATTAGGAGAAGTAAACATCGAGAAGAGACAGAAGAAGGTGGTTGAGAAAAAGATAATAAAGAGGATGAAGTGAAATAAAAAATCACTTTATACGTTGCCCTGGTAACGACATTGTTGTTGAGTTCGTGAAGTACGACTCAACTTTAAGAGGAAATAAATAATTTATCTTTTTCTTTTTGCAGCAGTTTCTACACTGTTCCCAACTAAGACATGCAAAGTTTTTCTAACTCAGATAATTTTTCATTCAATGTCTTTACAAAAGTTAAAAGTCCAAAGTCGATGCGAGAATAAAAACATTCAGGAACTGCGCAACGCGCCGCTCCGGTTGTCTCTCTCCATTCACTCAGAAATATTCAAAAATGTGGAAACGAAAGACTTCATACTCGTTGTACTATAAGAACAATTGCTCTCAAAATCCTCTTAAAACTAAAATTAAACTAAAATAAATAAAAAATACAAATGAATGCCGTTAGACCAATGCAGAATCCGATTGGGTTTTTTAATTTACGTTAATGACGTCAAAAAATCTCGTAAGCATAGCAAATTTCAAATGTACGCCGACGATCTTCAAATTTATATTAGTGGCAAACCGTCTAAGATCACTTCAATTGCGCAAAAACTTAACGAAGATCTCACCTCACTCAGAATATGGACAAAATCTATCGGTCTCTCATTAAATCCGTCTAAATCACAATGCTTGTTGCTTGGCTCAAAGAAAAGTCTCGGTAAACTTTCAAATTGCACTCCACCCAATATATCAGTTAATAAGACTTCTCTCGTTTGGTGCAGTCACATGAAAAATGTAGGAATTTATATTGAAAGCTCGCTAAGTTGGGAAACCCAAATAGACAAAACATGTAAAAACATTTACTCCACCATCCACTCTTTAAAACGGCTACGTGATCTTTTACCAACAGGAGTAAAGGAAACGTTTGTTAGGTCTCTTGTCATGCCGCACTTTCATTACTGCGACTTTCTTTACACTGACTGGACGGAAAAAATGAAACGTACATTACAAGTAGCTCAGAACTCATGTATTCGTTTCATTTTTTATCTCAGGAAGTATGACCATGTGACAGAATTTTTAAAAAAATCCAGGACACTCACAGTAGAGGAACGTCGAACGCTGCATTGCCTATCTCTTCTTTATAAAATAATAAAAAATGGACATTTGACAGTTTAAGCAAAACGTTTTAAATTTTTGAAACTGGATCGCGCGCGAGGTTCACATCTCCTTTCTATTCCTCGGCATGGCACAACTCTTTATAGTAACTCCTTCACAGTACACACAATATGTTCTAGGAACAAACTTCCTGCTCAACTAAAATCTCTATCAACTTTCTCTTCTTTCACGCGACATCTTACAGAGTGGATGCAAAACAATGCCCTTTAGTATTCCCACATTCTCTGTCTATTCTTTCTCCTTCATTTGTATGCTTTCTTTCTTTCCTTCTCTCTTTCTTTCCTTACACTTCTTTTATTATTTCTCTTCTTTACTTTTACAATATCTCTCTTTCATTCTTTCAGTACTCTAGCTTCATATGATCTTATGTAATATATAATTTGTGATATATAATATGTATCTAGTAAGGTATAATCATATTATAATATGTAATTTGTAAATATTGTCATTATGTAATAATTTATTTTGATATCCTTGTTGTAATCACTATATTTTTTCTATTTGAATATTCATAATTATATTATACTGTTTCTGCTTCTTTTAACCCATGTTCGGCATTAAGTCACCATCCTGATTGGGGTTTTGCTGGGTTTACTCAATCGTTTAAGGTTTTTACGGGGATGGTCCTTAGTATTGCTTCCCAATTTTAAATGTAAATACGACCCTCCCAATTTTCATTTTGTATTTAAAATGTAAAAGTTTTAAAATGGTTAGACGGATGAGAAGACCTTAAGGTCTGAGTCTCGCCTAAATAAAGGCCCTTTATTATTATATTATATAATGATGAACAGGTAATATTGCGTTATATACACATGAATACGAAAAGGCTATTTGTTCATGTATTAGTAATTGTTTATATTCAATTATTCTCTTTCGTTAACGTTTGCACCCAAATCGTGCATCCTGCGTGCAGCAAAGATGTTCCATTTCTCGCGGAGGAATGACGTATTTGTTCTGTTTCTACTGCGGAAAATGGAAAACGCAAGAGAACTAGATAAATCCATCTTAGATGAGATAATTACAAAAGAATATTTCACGACGAAGAAATAGTATACAACGCAATAATTTTTTAATCTCTTAGAATTAATGAAAGGTAGATGAATTAATAAACTGATTCACTGTTTCAATATGTCTCCCAATAGTTTGTTGGATTAAAATTTGAAGCAGAAACCTGGAGTGGACCCCACTCAACTTCTCCATTGTAAGTCTTAAGAGAAAAATCATTGTAATGAATGGTTTAAATTGCAAAGAAAATATAGAAGTCCAAAATTCATTTATAGAGAAGAAAGATAAATATATTTAAATTATCAATGCTCGATGACATATTGAACCCTTCAACGAAACCCTTTTCAACGGAACCCACGTGAGAGAAGAATCAAAGCGCGCACTTTCCTCTACTGCCCCTTCACTGCGTTTCTTTTCACACTCCAGAGGCTGACACCTCAGCCGTGACCCTTTGGGAAAAGCTTTCTCGTTAGGAACAGGGGTTCTGTCTTTCTGTCTGTCTCTCTCTCTCTCTCCAGGGGGAGTGGTGAGCAGCAATCATAAAATTCAAACGCCAGATCCAAGTAGAGCACGAATTAGCAATGGTAAGTCCCCATTGGGGAATTCCGCGCCCTCACATGAATAGAGAGATAAGAGTTCTCTATTGTATTATTTCACAAATTCCCCGTTATTCATTCGAGAGAGGGTGCTTTCGGATGAATTGAGGGTGGATTTATGACAAATCTGCATTTGAAATCTGATCGAAATCTCGCAGACGATTTAACGACGAAAATTATCACTTGGGGATCGTTCGTGACAGACCATCGGATTCATCAATGCAATGGACACAATTTTTCATAGTTTTAAAGGAACTCTTTTCCTGGTAGCTATTAAAGTTTTAGATGAAACCCCCAAATATTTTCAATATAAGGAACTAATAATTTCCCTGATTCATTGAAATTTACAAATCAATAAGCCAGCCACCCATATGAATAGCAGGGTCTTATTTCCAATATACTTAAAAAAATACATTTTACAATTGTGTTTGGGATTGGGATCGAACACCTGAGTTCAGCTATTTAATTTTTAAGTATGCCAAATAACAGCATGAGAAGAGAAGAGAAAAGCAGTAGTTCTGTGTGAATTAAGATGGAATTACAGTTCCAATGTTTTCAAATATGCCACATTGCAAAACAAAATCGAAAATAGGAAAAAATATCAATAATCACACCCATCCTGAATTACAAACCTTCGAAGGGGTGAAAAGTTTTTAAATTTTAGGTCTTTGATAATTTTGTTATTATACTAATAGATATTCCTTGATAAGGTTAACTTGGCTTTAGGAATGAAAAAGTAATTGAACATAAGAGCGTTACGTCACGTCACTATTTAAAAAGGTTTATTACAATTGTTTTTATCATTTCATGCTTTTTAATATTCGTTCACATTTTCGTACATTTCAAAAATGTCTTGAAGCATCAAAGGAACGAATCATTTTATTTTTTTATATTTTATTGTCTTGAGATTCGAAAATAACCACAAAATGATTAATCAAATTACGGTCTTTTTAACACCGTTTTCAATAGATAAGCCTGCTAGAGTTACTTTAGATTTTTACCAAATACTTATTTGCAAAATACTTTGTATGTCATGAGAAAAGATTTGTAATGTAATTTTAAAGTTTATAATTTATTTATGCTTTAGTCGTAAGCACAAGTGAACCACAAATAGCTCTTTCACAAACAAATAGCTCAGAGCACAACATGCAATATGAGACTCGACTGTTTACAAGTCTTGAATTGCTGTGGGGTTGAGGACACAGAAGCTTGTGAGTCAACTCAATACTGCGCCTCAACCCTTCGTGAAATGTCACTCCTCAAACAGTAAAAGTCTGAGCACAACCCCAGGTCAGTTACTTGTCAGTGCATTATGAGGAAGCTGCAAATATAGTTTTCTTGCAAAGCCTTTAGAAATTAAGAGAAGGGAACAAATTGATTTTTAAAAAACTTTTTCAGAATAATCTACAGCTCTTTTAATTTTGTTTAACGTGTTGAAAATAATCAAAACATACAATGCTGAGAAAATCGAAATTGGACAACGTTTCATAAGTTCTTTATTATTTTAATAAAACCTAGTTTCCTCAAGAATTAGGTTTGTTTTATACGAATATCTCACGTAACTCTTCTTTATTCACACTTTGTAATGAGGCTCTTCCAATTCCCACTTAAGAAACACTTAAATTTAATATTCCTGATTTTGCATTAGACACAACATTCGTTAGTCGCCATGCGTGCCTTTGAATGAAACTTACAAGGAAACCAATCCTATCATTTACTAATATCAAACTAATTATACTTTTAAAAGTGTATTTTAACATTCTGACCTAAAATCAATAAGGTATGTGGTTCAGAGTGGGATCGAATATTGAGAGAGTTGAAACATAAGATTTCTAATGGATTATAACGAATCACTGATGGTAAATTTTTCATTGCGATCTCTCTCCATAATTATGTTTGTCTTCTCGATCGACGCGTTCTCAAAAGTGGTGTTTTTTTGAGGTTATAGAACAAAGTTTCATCTTTGGTGACCAGCATAAATCCAGCAAAAAAACTGAATTAAATGTAATGAGTTGTTTTAATTGTGTTTGCTCAGATCAAAACTACATTTAGTAACATTCTTGAGTGTGAGAATAGGGTTTTATAAGTTAAATACATCTACATATTGTGTTTGAATTAATATCTCCTATGGATATATTTATGAATGATCAGTTCTTTCCAATTCTCGTTCGTTCGTAATCTAATATTTCCGTTACATATCTTGTTATTAAGCGATAATTGCAAATAATATAGAATCTTCGAAAAACACTTGGATCTACAACAAACAACACCTCTTGTTCAAATCTAAATATTTCGTAAACGAGTGGCTCGATTGAAGTCTTACAATGTAATGCACGTGCATCGTGGAACAATAGCGATATTTCTGCATTATTCATCATTCCGTTGCACAGTACAATAATTTCCATTATATTCCATTCCATGACATGCCGCAGTGAGACCACATAATAGCAAATTGATTGAATTTCAAGGAGAAATTAATTTTTTTTTCTTGATAAGCATTACTTGCTATAAATATCTTAAAATGTATGTAACTAAAAACTAAAAAATATTCCACTAATAATGATAAAATTCAACATTTATCACCGCGAGTTTTATTACGAATCTCTTTGATGTTTCTGCTCTACCATTCAACCACCAAATATAAAAGCTTCTTTAATTCTACGTTCTATTTGTTAAACAAGAGTGACGTGTGATTCGCGTCTCCTGTCAGGGTCAGTCAGGGACGAACACTTCTGCGATCTAAATTTCCATTTTAAAAGGTAGAAAAAAGTAGAACGCCATTTAAATATTCCGCATAAGTCACATAAATATTCCAATGAAAAACCTTATTCGCATAATTTCATATTTTTTGCTCAACGCTTTCTGAAAATACGAAATTCTCTTCTGTATTGATGGTAAAAAATTATGTTAATTAGAGGAGGTTTCTAGATTTAAAATAACAAGTTCTTGAAATATGACCCTGAATCTGCCCCCCCCCCTGCTGAGACATACTAGTTACGATAACTTCATATTTAAATTTTTATGTGTTAACTTGTCAACTGCGTCGCTGCTATTTTAATTAATTGTAAATATTATGCTTAATGTCTAATCAATACGTTTATCTTCACAAATATGAAATATCCTTCTGACGGTTCGTAAAACGTTACGCGTCTAAATTTTACCCTTCTGCTATTTTGAAGCTAACGAATATCGACTTTAAATGAAGAATGAGTTTTTATCATCATCATCATCATCATCATTATTATTAATATTATGTGTTTATCAATTGAATGAATTATATGTAATTTCCCCGAATAAGTTTACAGGAATGAAAACAAGAAAGAAAAAACGACAGAAAGGAAATATAAAAAAAAGAAGATAAGAAAGAAGGAAAACAAAGAAAATGGTGAAAGAACGAGAGATACTTAATTAATTTTTATTCTATAATATATTCTGGAATATTTTTCTCGTATTGGTAAATAACTTAACTTTACCATAATTGAAATGCAATGTTTTATGGTGAGATTATCTTAGTCAATCTGTGTGAATACAATTCATATTCATTTGAATATCTTAATAAAAGTGATGTGTTTTTGTTATATCTATTGAAATCTAAAATTTTTAATGTAATATTACTCTCTGGGCATATTTTTTTATGTTGCATATTTTTACAACCAAAGCGTTTTGTCTGGGATCAATACATTTCCAGTAGACGTAATTTATTTATTCTTTAAGCGGTTTAACTTTGTTAATGTCTCTAGAATTAACCTTTGGTGTTATTCATTCACATTTTATACAATTGTTTTTCATAATTCTTGAATTCCGATTGACATATAAAAATAGCAGAAAAGAATCGCAAATTATGTGAAATTACGATAGACAACATACATCACTTGACGCCAATGTGTTCTTTACGCGACTGTAAAAAGTTAAGAGATTATAGGAATATTTATAAGTAATTCCTGATTCAAATTTTACAAAATCTATACGATATCTTGGGATGATATCCAAATTCTATGATACACACAATATTTTTATTCCAGTAAGACGCGAACTTTTTTACTGAAACTCTAATATCTTTTATTTTCTCTAGGAAGGCGATGTGAGACAACAAATCTTGAGATGTCATTTAAATATATAAAATGATAAAATTTATTCAAGTTAAGAACATAAAGAATATTTCTTCTTACGGACGTCCAAGATACAAATATATAATACAAAGTTACAAAATATTTCTTTAATAGGGGCGTATTAAAATATTTTCCCTCGCTATGATTTAATAGGGGTATGTTCGCCAGTACTAGTCCTCTATTGGTCCGCCAAGTATGGAAGCAGTTTCAAGTTTACCCGTGATTGGTCGAACGAAAGTGAGGAGCCATTTTCCCCCGTCGCAGAGGCGACGTGGCGTCGCAAAACTCACGACTCCAAATCTCCAAAAGCGCGCGGGACTTGGAATATTTTCCTGAGCCCTTTTATATTGCCAGGAGTATACAATTGTAAGGGCATCAGAGTTGTGAGTGAAGGTATCAGTTTTGTTGTCATTGATTTTGGGATGTAAAATGAACCCTTGTGTTATGTTTCTCCCTTCATAGGTGTATCTATACGAATACGCAATAGTTCTTTGATTCTTATGTTGTTGGTTCAACCGCCTGCAACAGATCCATTATGAACTGAAATGTATTCACCATTCAATGTTCACACGAACAATAAATTGTCTTCGCATCTTTTGCGCGAAAGTGAGGTTAAAGCTCATTATTTTCTTTATTTATTACCACCATATAATTACTCCGCCCGATGGAGGTAGCGTGCGGACTTGGAAGTCGAGGAGGCGGATGGTGCAGTGGATAGCACACCTGCGGCCACAGCATGAGGTCCCGGGTTCGAGTCCCGGTCCGTCGCAATTTTCACCTGGACGTAGACTTTGCAAACTTCTCTCCCTCCAGAGCAGGAAGTTACTTCTCGACAGTTGTGAGTTAAAATATAATTACTCCCTTCCTTATCATGTCTTATGAAGTTTGCAATAAAATATCTACCACACTCATTCTCAATTCTCATGTACCAAAAAACTCAAGCTATTTATTAAACGCGCTTGTTCTCTCAACCAAAAGGTATTTTTTGAAGGGAAAGTTTGAGTTTTAATTAATATGTTTTTTGTGGGGAGAACAAGAAATTTGATCGGAAAAAGTAATCATGTAGACGAAAAATTTCATGTTTAAAGACATATTTTAAGACATGGCGTGGGGAGATGCTTCGTATCAAGACTCGTGTTGGAGACTTCTGTGAAGGAACTTATTTGCGAGTGACAAAAGCAGAAAAGAAATTGTTTCGAGAAGATGAGTAATAAAGTTAATTAAATATTTCGAATCAAAAGACTGGTTTCAAGTGGTTAGGATTCCCATTGCTTTTATACCTTGAAAGATGATCACAATATTTTTTGTGAATGGTACCATAGGTAAAAGTCAGCAGAATAAAAAAAGCAACAAAAAAACGTAAAAATCATATGAAGCAACCTTAAAAAGACTATTTTATTTAAGATTCATTTGGAATTAAAATGTTTTTGCGTTTTTTGTTCTTGTTTTTGTTTTTTTGCAAAATTGCAATTCCATGAATATCGTTATTTGACTTTTTATTTGACTTCAGCATCTGCAGATTTCGAAGACATAGGAATAATTCTCCTTCTCTTCTCTTCAAAATATTAGATTTTTCAGAAACTGAAATTCACACTAAATCACGATACATTTTGCACAAAATCCAACTCACTCAGCTTTGCCGAATATTATTCAATATGGCTGCCTAAAACGAATTCAAGATATATCGAAATAAATAATAACAGTAGTCACAAAAGTGAGTATTTGCTGTAAAGACGTACAAAAGTTAATATCACAAGGAACTAAGACACAAGAAGGTGATATTCGTCCCACACTTTGCTCGAAGCAGCAGAAGGAGGAACAGAAAACGGAATAGCAAAAGGATTGAATTGAATTGATGGCAGAGGTGGGCGATGGACTTAGGTTTTCATAAAATAGAATGTCTTGCCAACATAATGCGAGGTACAAATGTTATTATTATTCTTACAGACGATGGCGAAATTTGTAAATAATTTGTTGTAAATAATTTGTATATATGTATATGTCTGCTTCTTGCCTGTTATATTGTGTTGTTTTCTTAAGTTAAGTCTCTGTATATATATATAAAAATGTTTTGTTCTTGTCTGTCTTATTACTGTTGAGTAAAAATGTAGAATGCTTATTTTGTAAATATATATATTTTTGTTTGTTTTTATGTCGTTGGCAGTGGTCTCCGCTAGTGGTGGGTCACCATGCCTCCACGCGGCGGGGACGGTAACCCCTCCATTTGTTGTGGCATGCCACAGCAAATGGGGGGG
>NNCF01134110.1:163764-178676 GCA_002313205.1 Laupala kohalensis | reverse complement strand
AAAAAAAAAAAAAAAAAAAAAAAAAAAAAAAAAAAAAAAAAAAAAAAGACGATGGCGAAGTAAAAGCGTTCACTGCACCGTGAACGAGCCCTGTGCTGAATGAAGCCTATAAAAGACGTGCAAAAAACTAAAAAACCAGTCATTTATTTGTCAAAGAGCGCAGCTGTTGCAAACTGTATTGTAAGACCACGTTGAGGACAAGAAAGTAATTTACTGCGTCTAACAATATATAATAATAAACTAATAATAAACAGATCATGATTTTTTTTTCTCTTAAAAAGCGAAGAAACATGTCTTGGAGTGTATGATGTTGTGTGATGTTTCGTCAGCTTCTATTCCTGATAGAGCAACAAGAAACTCTGTCTCAAATACTTCATAAAAGAGAAACATAACTTCGGTTAATCTGAAACTTTTTCTCGATGGCTGAAGGCGAATCAGTTTGCTCTTGCCCCGCAGCAGCAGCAGCAGCAGCGAGATCTTTATGGCACATCTTCAAAACACAAAACAGAAGTTATTCCCTCAAGTTTCAGCCCCTTGGCGTCGCTTGCCTACTCAATCGAACTGATCTGAAATTCTATTCGAAAATTATCCTGCCTCGAAACTCAACATACAGGTTTAAATTGAAAAATAAATTATATTATCAAAAATATATAACTAAATCGATTCAAGAACATTTTAAGCCAAAAAAAATGTCTGACGTGAGTTAAGGCAGAACTACCAGCGGAGAATAGAATTAAATCACTAACATATAATTTAAAATGTGCATAAATCAAGTCGGTTACATGTTTTTATTGTGATTTCACCGTTAGAAAAACATACTTCACCGGCCATTTAAATGAAATAATTGCATTTATAATTACATTGCGTCTTATGGAGAAGTATCTTCTTTACGAAATAAGAACAATTTTTGAAATCGAGAAAGTGATGGAAGTTTACTTTGATTTCTAGTAAATTATTCGTAGTTGTTGAACATTACTTGAACAATATTATTAACTGATAGATGGAAATTAAATCATATTTTTTCACCGTTATTATTCGTATTATTGTGTTTCATAACAATCAGAATAAAAATAAAGGAAACGAGAACACAAGACGTGGAGAGCTGATCCCGGAAACGTAGCTAAGAGAATGATAAAAACGAGAAAATTGGTGATAAATTCAACCCAATTATGTACATTGCCCATAACGGCTTTCATCTTGAGTGATTTTGGTTNGAATTACACCGGACATCCGTCACAAATTGCGCTCGGCATTGCAGTATCTCGTTCAAGTTCAAGATCAACGACACCCATTCGATATCATTATAAGATCAACGACACCCATTCGTTTTTAGAAGCATTTTTCTCCTCTTATATAATCACGCTCCCATGTCACGACCAAAATATGTCGGTGTGGCAACCTGTGTAAAACGATACGGTTATGACGCAGCAGAGTCATGCAATGGCGTCGAAAACTATTGTCTGTAATATTTGATATATACTGACATTATATAGAAGTTTGCTATCATTGAGAATCTGGAGACAATAATTTTACTTTCGTGGAGTGTACGTGTCATATCTGTCAAATATTATATCATATATTATATATATATATATATATATATATATATATATATATATATATATATATATATATATATAATATTTGAGATTTCAAATGTTTATTTAACAACCGATTGTAATTATTACTTCCATCCAATTTCTAGTGAATGATCAACTATCTTTGCTTTGTGAAAAATGGCCTGAATAAAAATGAAATTTTCTATTGCAACTTCTGTGGCTCGTTAGGTACGAAGTTCGCGGTTAGGGCTGAGGTGTGTCGTGTCACACATCAGTTACCGTTAGTATCACTTCATGGCTCATGAACCCAATGTATCTAAAGCGCAATAATAAAGAACCAGACAGTAGTTGTCATTAATAGTGTAATGGTTTAGGACCATTCTATGTTGATGAAACTTCGCATTAATAATGTCCCATCAATCACATCCAACAGTATGGTAAAGTTCAGTCATCATGCTGTGCATCGGACATCCTTGTCTGTATTGATTTTAGGCACGGAAACCAACCCTCACAATAAATGTACCCGCGTTACATTTCAAATTATCTTGATACTCATCATGATAAGTAAATTAATTTGTGTAGGATACAATACGGAGTAGATTAAAATGAAGTACTCCTAAAATTGCGATTAAATTATGTAATTATTTCGTTCGTTTTTGTAAAAATAAAAAAAATATAATCGATGCATCGTCATTTACGATTGGTGTATTGTTGGTAGTTCACGGAAAAGCAGGGCGAATGTCTCGAAACTCCCGACGCAATAATTGTTATTATACTCACGACATTATTATATTGTTACTAGCCGATCTTCTTTGACTCAACCTGACCAAATCTATCTATAGACAGAGTCTAAGTCAAAATCCTTTCACTTCTTGTTTTTTTTTCTTTTTTTGAAAACATACGTATAATAAGTTACTTATTCTAATTCATAATAATACAAAACTTTATACAAAAATTAACTGCACACACCACGTGTCACGTCGGTCAAATCAACTCCTTTTGCCACATTTCATCACGATTCCATGACGCTGCAAAAGTGAAATACCTCTTCGGCATATTGCACCCATTCATTCTCCTATACAATAAATAATTGTTATACAGAGTCCTGTACCAACTCTTAAACCTTTCTTCCGTGAATTCGGGATCATTCGGGATCATCATCATACTTTTACTCACAAGCAATTTGTTTCAAGCGAAGAATAATACAATTCAATATAATATAAAGTAACACAAACCCCGCAGCCAAAGAAGGATAATGAGATGTAACCAATGGAGGAGCGAAAGCGCGATGTTGTCATATGTCATCTGCGGTGGAGGGGGTGACCCGTGCAAAAGCTTATCTCAGGAATATCGTGTGTCCTATCGGCCAAAGGTCAGATAAAAACCCGACGTCCCAGATGGTATATAAAATTCTGCCGGTTCAGCGATGGCTTACTTCGTTTATGGAAAATGAATTTATCAATATTTTAAACAAACAAAATAATCTCCATGTAAATGGATGTAATTTTATAAATTCTTCAGTTTTTGTCTCATTTTAATCGGACAACTTTTACATAAATTAAAGGTTATAAAATTATTTGCCTTTACTCTAATGTAATAATACGATAATTTACGATAAAAATTAGGTTCTCTCCCTCAAACGCTCATCTGCGTGCTTTGAAAAAAAATTTGTTCACGACATAAAGCTGTAAACGTATTTAACATTAACATAGCGTGGTGCCACCGTAATTTTCTGCAAAGCTAAAATGTGTTCGTAGCTAGTTTTGAAAAATAAAATGTTCTTACTTATTAGTTACGAGTAAAAGTATACATGCTTATCAAATAAGAGATGAAATAAAAAAATTATGACAAACTTACTTCTTATTTTAATCAGAAAACTAAGAGATTCCATGAAAAATAATTCAACTTTTATTTATATCAGTCAACTCTTGGCAAAATGTCAATCTCCAAACTTAACACGTAAGAAGATATATCAAATTATTGATGGAACAGAAACTGAGGGGACGGGAGCAAACGGGGTAGTTAATAATAATAATAATAATGATTTTATTGTCAAAAACTCAGAGACATATTATTTAGCGTTTATTAGAATTTTCACGTTCGGTGACTTGTGGAAAAGAGCCATTTGAGTTGCTGCATTTGCTTAGAAACATTTAATGAAAATGTTGAAACGAATGTCAGAGACGAATGTATTCAGAAATACATGTCACAGACGTAAGGTGGTGGTTCAAATTATAATAACACAACAACTGAACATGACAGTAACATAAATATAAACCGAAAATAAGTTTACAAAAAAGTAGAAAGTACTCAAATATAGTATAAAAATATTCTGTGTGTCCAGATATAAAAGGTCGTAAGAATTCCATTATTTATTTAATTAGAATTTAATTTAAATGGACGCGAATTGTAGAGAGAGTCAAGAGAAGGGGAAATGTCTAGAAAGAAAAAGGTGAAGAAGTAGTTTCTGGAGCAAAAACGCAAAAACGAGATTCGTGTCGGAGAACTTTAACCGGTTTGGAACGAGTAATGACATGTCACGTTTCCTATTAAACGAAGGAGGAGGAACTGAAGGGTTTTGCTGATGCGAAAAGCAGTTTCAAAAGAGTCCACAGAGTCTTTGCTCCACCACGTGCCACACGCTCTGCTTCCTATAAACCCTTCACGTCGTCACCTCTTAAAAGCACATTTATTCAAAGAGAAAATATCATTCACACATTACGCACTAAAGTAAATACATTCATTCGAATTCACACTTTGAAGTAGAAATAGAAACATGAAAATCTTTTCAATCGTTATTGGTATTGTTCTTATCGTAGTTCTCTTAGTATGTGGATAGGTCAGGTTCACGAAACGGTTTAAGATCAGCTCAGATCTTTAGAAAACGGAGTTATAATATAAAAACCAATAAATACCAACAAATTTGTGTTAATTAATAAAATAACAAAACGATAGCTCACAAGCATATAATATTATTTGGAATATATTGTTTATAAATCGTAACTCTTAAGATAACTCTAAATCAGAGATAAATTATTACAAGAGAGAAGGGTTTAGAGAAGGGCTATAAGAAAAAGGAAAATCGGAGGAAAACCCGGGCCCTTGTCAATGGCCCTTGTAATATGGAAGGGAAGCAACGAAAGGGAAGCGTTTAAACGGACCAAAAGAAGAGTAAAAGGGAAAAATCTCTGTAAGAAAATGAAAAAAGAGTATTAAAACAGCGGTTGTCTAGTGGTAGCTCACAATCCCGCTGAGCGGTAGAGCGTGGGTTCAAACCCTGATCGTCTGAAGGGAGAGGTGAGGTTTTCAGCTGGGGTTTCCCTCATCTACTTCAGACAACTATCGATTCGGTACCATAAATTCCCCGGCAACCCAACATCTCTCCTTCCCAATTCCCTATCAACAAGTCCGACGATTTGCTCGAAGAGTCTGAAGGCCTCATGGTCTGAACCTCACCAAAAGGTATTAATTAATAATTTAACGTATTAATAATCAAGCAAGCAATTTAGGAGAGTTGACTGAGTCGAAGAACGATATAAATTGAAACAACCAATTGAATTCGTTAGGCAGAAGAAAATAAGAGAATGTCTTTATACGAAATCTCTGACCATAAGGATGAGATACGAAACAAGTGATGATGTTGAAAGGGGTGATACCTACCCCTAGTGGACGAATCCCCGTGGGAGGAGAGAGAGAGAGATTTGGAATAACATGAAAACAACCCTCGTCGGACAGAATCCAGAACGAAGTGTGAATAAGGAAGGGTGGCCATCATCCCCCAAAGGACCACTGCCACTTTCCTCCCTTGTAGCTCCGTTTCTCGATTGGCTACAAGGGATGGAGTTGCTCTTTCGATGGCCGCTGTCTCACCTTGGAGACTACGGGGCGGAATATCACCCTTCCAACTCCAATCGGATACACAGTTCACAAAATGAACAGAAAATTGTACTGGATACAGATTGACAAAATTTTGGGTATATCGTTTGTATAGTTCACATAAAGAAAAATCTGACATTAATATTTCTCGATCAACTGTTACATTTGTCGGATTTAAAAAAATGACAAAATACCAAAACGAAAGTGAAAGAATTCTTACGTAAATATTCTGAAAAAACAACAACTATAAGATAACCACCCTAATTACATCTCCTTTGGCCACGGAAGAATACTCACGTAATAGTAGATTAATAATAAACGCATTACACATTTTAAGCCCTTAGTACAACGAATGATTTAGAGAATTTCAATGAAACAAAGGTTAGTTCTTGTGCCTTAAAAATTTCGTAAAAAGAGAAAACACTGGTCCCTGAATCACGTTTCTCAGATATAGATTCAACTATAAACCAAACTGAAAATGCCAGTCCAGAAAGCTCGTTGCTTTGACCATTTCATTTGACTTATGTGTATTTGTTAGAAGTAAACTAATTGAAAGGCTCTAACGAAACGTAACATTTACTGTTCACTTATCACTTCACTATTAATAATAATAATAATAATAAATTTATTGTAAAAAAACAGTACAAAGTGCGTATGACCACGTGGAGGACATTAAACTAATTTACTCTCCGGAAGCAAGCAAGGGACGTATTCCATCAATTCCGATCAAGGGCAATTCCTAAGGCAGAGGTGGATTCAAAATTTACTAGATAAGATAAAAAGTTAGCTGCGAGTTATAATACATATATAATGTCAATATGTTTGTAAGTTAACGCAAATATGTTTGTAAATCTACACGTACAAGTTATTATCGAACTATAGATTATTCTGAGTATAGTGTTTAAAAATCATAAGAATTGAAATAACACTAAATTCATGATATATTGTTACAATAAACACTTTGCCCCTAGACACAGCCTAGAGAATCAAATTCATTCAACTTGAACCAACTTGAAATAAAGTCAGTTTCTCAAAAAACAAACACCCGATTGTTGTGTAACCTTCACTTTCTCTCTTTGTGAACAAGCGAATGAAGATACCTGTCATCATCATCTGTCGTCATCAATTGCTTATAATGACAACGAACGTTTCGCCGTGTAAATGGCGGCGGCGCAAGGTTCTAGTTAGATTAATGAGCATAACCTACATAGTTCCCATTGTTCTGCGCGAGTGCCTGCGCCCGGCGCAGCGCCGTAACATTAATTTGGAGGAGACGTTATATTAGAGTTATTTCTGCTTCATTCGTCTTCCGAGATACACCAGGAATCCACCCGCCATTGTTTCTCCTCTAATATAGATGGCTCTTTATGTTATTATGAATATAACAACATGAGAAATGATGTTGTAACTCTCATTCCACAGTGCAATATAATTTACATTTCAGGTTTTTAAAAATTATTAATATCTTTATTTGACACGCTGTAATTGTGCATAACCTAACCAGAGGTCTCTTCCACTGCATTTACCCATCGAACTATGTATTATGCTAAGAATACGTTCTAATATTTCTGAATTTTTAAGAAATAACTCCCTTCTCAATAATTCAATTTCTCAATAATTCAATTTCTCTACAAAACGATGGCAAAATCGTAGCAAATCATCAAGACATAGCAAATTTGTTTATTTCTTACTTCTCAGAAGTAGGTAATATAACGAACTCAATATATCCAAATCAATGTCCTCCAATTATATCCACCCACGTACCCAATTCTATGTTCACTTCCGAAACTAACGCCAGTGTAGTCATGAGAATCGTCAGCTCATTAAAAAACAAATTTTCAACAGGCGTAGACGATATACCTGAGTTTATTGTTAAATTTTCGTCCCATGCTATATTAAATCCTCTCATAAATATTTTTAATAGTTCTTTATCGGAAGGGGTGTTTCCTAACATATTTAAGAGAGCTAAAGTGAAACTTTTATACAAAAAAAGAAACAAATACAATATTGGTCATTATCGACCAATATCTCTACTACCCACTTTCTCAAAAATCCTAGAAAAATTGTAATATGAGAAAGTAATAATATGTCAGTACTTCCACTTACTTGTGCGAGGCTCCTTCCTTTCTCTTTCCTGACCTTCCTTGGTCACCTCTTGTTCTTTTCGATCCCGACCCTATCAACGCTAGGGTATCTTTCATTTATTTTTGTAATGATATATGTAATGTCTTGAGATATGTTTTGGTGTGTTGTAGATCAGGAGGGTTTTTAGTGGGTAGGGTTGGATCATTCGACGAGTCCCACACACGGGGAGAGTCGTATTGGCTCTCCCTAGTGCGTAACTGCATTTTCCCTACCTGTACAAGTTTTTCGGGCTCCAATGACCTTTGATGTCGACATGAGCCGTAAATCCCCATAAAAAATAATTATTTTCTTCTTGAAATTTCACTTTGAAAATAAGTTAACTTTGTCAGCAGAGGGGATCGACTACCGATGTGTAGCATTTTCCCTACCCTCTGTACTTCGTTGTGAAAAAGAAGATTTTTTGATTTTATGTGTTCTGCAAAAAGCGACAAATGCCGATCAATGGCCCTAAAAAAGAGGCGGACAGAAAATTTCAGCTTCACTTTACTCTTTCGATAAGAATAAAAAGTTAACTACGTGTAATAATATCAACAAATTTGTATTTAATAAAAAAAACACAAAAGAGATTTTGTTCACAAGTACTTTGTTTTATTATCAAATTATAGATTATTCGGAATATATTTTTTATAAACAGTACTTGGATTAAAATTACTCTTGATTTAATATAAATTATTACAATAGATGTAGTCGAAACTAAGAAATTTCGTTGTTAAGTGACATTTCTGCATTTAGGACACTACAATATTATTTTATTGTTATTTATGAAGCAGTTCAAGTTTCTGCGCTAACGAGTTTGAGAAAGAAAATTGAAGATTTTTATGATCAGTTTTGTTTTGCTGTTTTCCAACACCTTTTTTCCAGTAGTTTGTAATACTTGATGCATTTTGAAAACAATTATTCCATTCTTTCTTATATGAAAAAATCTACGTAACAATTTTGCTTGCATTAATTCACACACACGGCACATTGTAACTAAACATTTCAGAAACGAAAAAAACAAACATTTTACGAAATGTATCAGATATTTGTTACCTAACATAATGGTTTCGTAATGGATACAGATGGGATTCTTTGCAAGGATTCACACTTCATCGTCATCCCCCAGAAAATGGAAGTGCATTTAACAAACGAATGATGCCAGAAACAAAAGAAGGGGGTATCCTCTCCTTTTGTTTTATGCGAATTAACAACTCGTAATTTGAACTATTTAAATAAATTAAGATTTTTTCGTGATTCTAAAAGTAAATTTTTTGCTTTATTTGCACAAGTTTCCTTTTCTAAAAACGCATCGTTAAATATTATCTTTTCATGTGTGTGGTAGTCCTGAGTCGTCAACGCAGAGAATAAACGTGTAGATACGAGTTTGAAATTTACGGATGATAATATAATATAAAGACATTATTATATAGCAACATGATTAACTAAAAAGGCACGAAATGCAATATTTGAACAAAACACGTACTTATAAATACGAAAAACCTTCAATAATTCTTATTTTATTCTAATAGCCGTTGTAATGTTATCCTCATCACTTGTTGCATGTTACGCGTTCTTCGACGAGTGTGACGTCAGAGAACAAAAGAGAGCGGCTCCTTTGATCTCCTCTCGAAGCTGGAAGATTCATGAGCCTCAAATATTTGACGAACAATAACCCAACCTAACCCACTTGGGATGTGTGCAATTGGCGCATGTGTGTGCTGCTTGCCAATGTTTGTCATGTGTGCAGCCTCGGCTTTATGGATTACACGAGTATCGCCTCGCCAATGAATGAACTACACAAAAGTGTTTGCAAAACCCTTTGCTCATTTGCACGTTTCTCAGTCCAGAGAGACTATAAAGACAGCGGGGCATGCAAATTCATTATTCGATTATAGGGTTATAGGGTTATAGGCTTGTTTTTAAACATGTTTCTCTGTATTTTGGTCGACTCCATTTTACCCTGTTTAGAAAGTATATAAAAGAAATAATTTTACTAGAATTTGTATAAAAGAATCTCTAATAAACAAATTCTGTTCTTTTGATTCTGAGAGAGATAAGATCAGTAAGATTTATATTCTATTTCCGAGATTTATTAATAAATAAATATAAAGATGATTAGGATATTATTATCACGAGAACAAAGCAAGCAAAACATCAATATTCTTATATAATTCAATTAAAAACTACAAACTTAATTTCTTTGCAAATTGAAATTGCAAAATAATGTTAGAAAAAATTAATTTCTGTGAAATAGTTGATAGAGTTTGTTTTATTTACTTTCGCTTATTTCGTAACGCTGCTTCTTTATTTAATATAATATTATTTTAACGATTGAAAGTGCCATAAAACTTTGAATATAAAAAAATCTTGAAAAAAATTTATTTTTCATCACACGACAAAAAAACTCGTAAACAGATAAATTCTTCAAACGATAAAAACGATAAGTAAAAAGGTAAAAAAAACATCCTCACGCATCATATAATATGTACACAAACATTAAATATGACACGAAGCATGCACAATTTAATTACAACATCCTGCAATAGACGCAGTAGAGGCATCCGGTGCGCCCGCGGATGAAATGGTAAACAAATGTGTCAGTGTAGCAGACATAAATTATTATTTTACTGCGTCTATACCAAACTTACAAGCGAAATAACGTTAATGCGGATATAATGCATACTAATTGTACTCGACGTACAGAAAATTTAAGCAAAATCGTTGGCCGTTTTTGAGAAACATTCAAGGGGTACTTTGACCTTTATGTGAATGGCCCTTTGTTTTAAAGGAAAACCCAAGTCAGAGCACGTGCATCGACGACAAGTAAGATCTATCGTAAATATCAAGTGTGAATTTACTTGATTCATCAATTTTCTCAGAATCGCTGCGCAGACGGACGGACCGACGTTATGCCAAAAACCACTTTTTCGGAATCGGGTGTCTCCAAAACGAATATTTCCGTAAACATTTCAATTTTGATTTTTTTTCTTCACAATTACAATACTTTCTGTATACTATACGTATATGAGAAAGTAAACTGAACTAACAAAATTCATCTCCGATGCGCATTCTATAAATATCCACAAATTGAAATTTTGAAAAAACAACAACTCCGTCACTTTTTTTAAATTTTTTACATTTTACACTCGAGACGACGATATTTCACGCGCAAAAAGCTTATTCGTTTTGATATTCTATTTTGTAAATGCAACTTTTTAACTAACAGGAAATATCATACAAAAATTGTGTAGTGCCATGATCCACATTTTAATCAAATACCAAAAACAATTAAATCTACTGTCATTCTCATCAACACACCCGATAACAAATATCAACATTAAATTGCACAAACGTCATATACAGGACGTAATATATATTCTTTCGATTTAAAGCAATAAATAAATATTACTGGATGATTGATACTAAAATTTTACTTTCCAGGAGAATTGAATTTCCACTTACTGAGTCGTCATTAATCTTTTAACGAAAATTGTAGCATTCAATCAAATTTATGTAATAAATCTTCATTTTCAGCCCCATCCAATTCTTACGCGTAATTCGACATAATGAGGCGAGTAAACTGTGAATAACTCATGTGGAAGAAGACTTGATTACTTTCAAAATTGGGATGAAGTGCTGTTCTCGAGGGACTCAGAGAAGAATATTAGACGCTAAAGGACTAATAAAGTGGCAAAGAAGATACATGATACAGTTAATTGAGAGGTAAAGATTTATGGCGAGGATATTAAAACCTATATTAAGACCTGAGGGTGAGATATACCTCTATGTAATCGCAGATAAATGGCTTTAGGGTTGCACAGGAATACGTCACTGTGGATTGCGTTACCATTACCCATGCGGTTTATTTGTTTATTTATTTATTTATTTATTTATTTGTAATTACACGTTCTTATCACTATATTCAAACAATTCACAAAAATGAGAAATAATCCAACACACCATTATTATTTGGACTTTAATTTAGGATTTAAAGTGAAATACAAATTAAATTGCAATGATGGCAGAGTTCCTGAAACGCCGGGTGCCAGAGACGTCATCCAGTCCGTTTGATTGTATCGTTAGTAAAAAGAAATTAGTTTTGTGAAATTCTTTTCCGGTTTTGTGTGAAATATAACGTGGAATCAAGGGCAAGAAAGAAAACAAAATTCCCTTAGAATCTGTTGGCAAAGGTCTATTTTCATCTTGAATGTCTCTAAAGAAACTCAGAGTCAATTGTTCATATTCCTTTGAAGGGCTAATTTCCTTCTCTTTCTTACGTATCTGTCGTGTTTGTTTGAAAGGTATCAAACGTGTTACGTTAAAACCCAACCGAATCTACATCTTACTTTTTTATTACACTGAGAGAATGATATTACACTGAGAGAATGAAGAATTGGATGGGATCCATTTCGAAACCTTTAGATGTGATGTCCAACCTTTTGGTTAAGACATCTCAACCCACAAGCGGATCCGGACTTTCGTCATTCGGCGAATCCCGAGCGATCACTCGCCGAATAGCGAATAGCGAATTGTCTTCACCCGCGGTGTATCAAAGGAAGCCGAGCATTGGCGAGCGATGTTCGCTATTGGGGATTCGCCGAGTGTACATGCCTGTATCCAATGTCTTTAAATGTGATATCGCAAAGTTTCAGAACCCCAACTTTAAGGTAAATCCTTTCCTTCCTTAGAATTTGGATCATATATCGAGGGTTCTCAGATGCATTTATGTTTGAATCAAATGTATTCCAAACAGCAGAACTGAATTTCATGACACTTGGTTGTCATTTTTCTTTGTCGATAGACAAAAAAGTATGGTATAATGCGATGAAATGTATAAAACCATTTTTTTTTTCAGACGTATTGGCAGTGATTGATGGGAAGGTCCTTTGCTTGCTTCCGGAGAGTAAATTAGTTTATTGTCCTTTTGCTTTTTTGACCATAAATTTAATTATCTGCGTAAGTCCTCCAATGTATATGTCCTCTTCCAAAAAAATATTTATTGTAATCCTAACAGAGCTATCCAGCGTTGCCCCGGTTTAAAAAAACAACAATCAGATCTGGATTCATTTTAGCTCTCATTTCCATATTTCTCTACTTAGTTCGGGTACTGAAACTTTGCGATATCACATTTAAAGACATTATATTCAATTTATATATTACACATATACAGAGTTATCAGAGTTGTACGTAATTACGAATTATTTTAAAATACAGAAGGAAGGAAGGACAGAAGGAAAATACATTTACACAAAAACCATAATAAACGAAGCTTATAATTGAGACCTCTGAATTGGTTGGTTTTCATTTAATTTTTAAATGTTCTTGAAACCAATGTTCTTTATAGCCTTTATATAATTTTGCTTTCACTCTTTGTACATGTACTCCCTTCTTCTTCCTCCTGCTCTTCACGTTTTATTTGTGGGGCTTTACGGCTTATGTCGACATAAAAGGTCATTGGAGCCCGAAAAACTTGTACAGGTAGAGAAAATGCAGCTACGCACTAGGGAGAGCCAACATGACTCTCGCCGTGTGTGGGACTCGTCGAATGATTCAACCCTACCCACTAAAACCCTCCTGATCTACAACACACCAAAACATATCTCAAGACATTACATATATCATTACAAAAATAAATGAAAGACACCCTAACCTTAATAGCGTCGGGATCGAAAAGAACAAGAGGTGACGAAGGGAGGTCAGGAAAGAGAAACGAAGGAGCCTCGCACAAGTAAGTGGAAGTAATGCCAGACTCAGCTCGGGGCCCCGTGTTCGTCAAACACATACTTACCAGATGTAAGTCCCCTGGGGGGTCTTCACGTAAAGCGATCGAAGAACTCTGGTGCACGTTTAGCGAACTTCCTAGTCAACAGAGTCATTCACGTCTCCTGATTAGCGGTAAATTTTTATTGGTCTTCTGTTCTTGTAGTTCATCAACCATACTTCGCAACCATACTTCGCATTTTAGTTGCAATAATGCTCAAGAAGAGTCCTTTTAAATTTCAAATAATATCACGGATTACTATTTCCGATATACACATTACAGACATGATAAATAATATACTCTCATGAGTATAGTTGAAATGTCTTCCTATTTACATAATATCTTAACTATATTATCATTTTCCGACCTAAACCCAAGAAAATTGAGAAATTAAACGAAAGTCGAGTTAAATATTCTTTATTCTGCATTAATCCTCTGAGAAATTGCTGCATTAGAATAATATTCTACGCCACTAAATGACAACACTATCTGGGGTTCCGTCTGACAAGTGGTCGTGTGTCGCAGTGGCCTCGGGAAGTCCCCAGATAATTACGTCTACAACGACGGGATTTATCGTCATCAAGCCCTGCACTAAGAGGAGCGTGAAATATGTACGCGCGTCCATGATTAGAGAGCGTATCAAGACAGCAGCTTCGAATTGCAGCACGACGTCCCAATCAAACGAAGGTCAGACGAATATCAACAATTCTCTCATTACGCGTCGCTCCATTTTCTATATCGGTTTGTGAGATCACTGCTTGTGAGTGTTAACAGTACAACTGTTGTAAATGGTGTGAAATTAAAATCATTTCACTCATTTACAAATCATGCTTTTAAGCATTATCAAAATCGTAAAAAAAAGGATTAAACAATGAACATAATAACTGAAGATCTTGGAGCAAATTGAAGTGCTAATGATGCATCGTGTGGTTCAAAACTCACTTTGCACTTGTTTTTAAAAAAATATTAAACCTCTATTTATTGGAAATTATTTTTTTTATGCAAAGAGGCTTATATCGGATAATTAAAGCGATAACGACTTGCGAACCGTTTAAGGATATTTTGAATATTAAGAGGTTCCTAAGTTATAAAATATTTATCTCGATTATATAATGGACATTAATAGTGGAATTAGATGTGGGATAATTCTCTATTAAAATTTCTTTTTAATGCAAGAATGGAATAATTATCCATTTAACGCTCCAAAAATATGAAAATAAAAATCCCGTAAAAAAAAAAAAAAGATTATTCAAGCTTCGTCTTTTTTAAGATTTATTAAATATATCATTAGACAGTTCTGAGTTCAAATAATCATCACAATATTTTTATTCATTCGAAATATTGAAAAAAAAGTCTTCTATATGGACTACAATTTGACGCCACGTAACTACAAATGAACTAAAATGCTCTAATCACCACTTAAAAGAAGAATCGATATAACTTTATTTTTACCACAACAAACACTCCACCACCCTCATTCACCGTTACACTTATGCCTTTATTCATTCCTTTTTTGTTCTAAATGCAGTCGCCTCTCGCTCTAAGAAACCGACACAAACGCTAACACTGTCCCTCACACACACACACACACA
>NNCF01134110.1:144648-163738 GCA_002313205.1 Laupala kohalensis | reverse complement strand
TATATTTTATTATATATATATATATATATATATATATATAGATATATATATATATATATATATAAATGCTGGTTGACGGTTGGCGTTTACCCCGTTGGTGTGTTTTCGAGGGAATTTTTTTTTCTTGCTGAGTTAACTTCCCACAGTACAGCAGTCATCTTTCGTATCTTTCTCGGAAGGGTTCTAGCGATCCAGACGTTGGCGAGCCCTAAAGCCACATTTCCCACGTAAGGTGCTGACGTTGACGGTATGGATCTACGTTTGATAATTTTGAGTCTTCATCCACGTTGCATCCATTACGCCCATTCATCCCACGGAATGAAACGATGTTCCCCTTTTTAAGAGAAGAGGTCTTTCGAGGGGGTCGAAGCGAGAGAGCGTCCAGAGTGCATCCAAAGATAAGGGTGGGAGGGAGGGAGGGGATATTATCATATCAGAGGAGCATGTGACAACTCAAGAGAGGGAGATTAATGTGTGAAGGAAGGGAAGAAGGGTCGCACCAACCACACAAGCGGACACAACAATTGCCCTTCTGCCTTAGCTCCATGACAAGGAACGATAAGCTAATTCATTCAAAGGTCCATTGCATCAATTACGAAAAAAATCACACACAAATAACCAAATCGGAACTAAGATTCAAATAGATAATCTATTTCTATATTTAAGTTTATTTATTTATTTATTTTATCATGTCTTATATTTATTTCCCCCTAACCGAGACTTGGATAAGAGAATTGGGAGATGTTGGGTTGCCGGCATTCGTCTGGAGTGGGTGAGGGAGATCCCACCTAGTTTGGCCGACTAGGGTTCGAACCCACGCTCTCCCGCTCAGCCAGTGGGAGTTTGGCAGTGAAGACGCTACCACTACACCACCTCCGCTGTCGGTTCAATTGTTTGATTCATTCACTGAATAACTGAATGTTACCGACAGCAAAATGCGAGAACGCAAGTAGAGGATTATTCGCGCCAAAGGGTTCAATTCTGGACGCGAGTGAAACGGTGGGAAGTGAAATAAGAGTCTCGTCAATATAAAGTTTCCGTCGCGCGAATTGGAGTGTACTCTTCCTCCTACTCCATATGTTGCAGCATCCTTGTTCCTTTTCTCTTTCTTTTCCTTGGGGAAGTCGACACGGTTCTCCTTTTAAGACGGAAGGAAGAAAAGAAGGAAGCTGCAGCCGCAGAATCCCCTCAGCCATTTGTCTCCGCAGAGTCCCTTTCAGAGGAATAGATTCCGGTACGACGTCTACGCTCCATCGCACTCAGTAAAAACATTGACACGACGGTAGTTGCGGCGTATGCAGCACCGGCAATCATCCCTCACTCCACCCCAAGTGGAATTTTTTTTTATAAAACGTTAAGAGGTATAATGCTTTTATATTTGTTTCTAGTATTTGCTACAAATAAGCTTCACTTTGGTACATCGCCTAATAGGAAACAGAGTAGCTCTTGAATTTCCTCTCACAATGCCACGATCCAGGTCCAAATCTTATAATGCGAAAATATCGCTAATAAAATTTAAGTATTAAAATAAGGCAAATTTCCGGATTAATTCTAACAATAGTTTTTCCTCTTCTACCCGGAGGAAACTCAATGGGAAAGAAAATAGGAGCGAATGAGGAAAATAGGGGAAAATCAGGGTCTCGCTGCTTCATCAAATCAAATGCATCAAAAGAGAAGAAGAGAGAGGTGAGGGGTAGTAAGTGGAAAACAAACAATACGATCCCACTGATATAATTTTTTTAAGCATTTTTCAAAGAAAACTTTGCTAGTCATGAAATAACATTTCGTGTTAAACGTCGTGGATATATTTCCTCAATTTTTTCTTCATTGAATTCCACATTTTCTACTTTAGCAGCTTCATTCTCATGCAGTTCAAAGTGATGTGAGATGATGTGACGTTTGAATGCAGTCCTCCCCCTCCCCCTCCCCCACACAAATTTGCACATGAATTGGAATAAAACTTATTCTAGGGGAAAAAGTCGTTTCACGAGTTCGCAGAACAGAACAGAAAACCCACATGTGGCATCAATTCCACATATTAAGAGCGATTTAGCATGGCATCAATAATTCAACCTTCCAACCAACCAATTAATAACATTTTTTAATTTTTGGATGTTATATTAATACTATTTTGATCTACTCTCTCTGAATGTGAAGTAACAAAGGCTCCGAAACGTCAGCCAGTACCAGCTCGTGATGTAACCAATCCTTCGCAAACGAACCAACTTCATGGCTGCACACGAACCTGCGAATTCCTTGAAACTAATTCTCTAAAATAAGAGATACACAATTATCATCATCATCAAGGGATTAAAATGTAATGAAAGTCCAAGTAGCATCGCAGTGTTTCTAAGGAAGAGACACCCTCATTCCAAACCAGGGAAGTGCTGTGTGCGTGAGGAGACGGCTGAGACGGGGAAGAGACCCTTGCAAAGTAGAGTGCAGCACTAGCAGCCATTGTTGCTCTGTTGTTCGCATTGATTCGATAAAAGCGAAACTCACTCCCCGAGGACTAACACACACACACACACACACAAAAAAAATAAATCTTTTTTTATCTTTACTTACTAGGTATTTCGTGTCTCTAAAGTATATTGTTCTAATCAAAATTACCCCACTGCAATATTGTAGGACAAATGACGGTCATTGTAATTCAATTAATCCCTCAGATACGTTTAATGTCGAACGTCCTATACACAAATACCGTAAAAATTATTTTATCGAATTGTTGGATTAATGCAAAATATAGTCCAAAATTTATACGTACAGGATTTTGAATATATTCTAATCAGATTTTTGAATCGAACGAAATATGATAAAATGATTTTATGAAGTTGAGGCAAAAAAACACTTCGGCGAGGGCACAATATAGAGCAAAGGTATCCTTTATATTTTATAAACAGTAAAAAGTAATTTATCCAAATACATTTGCTATGACAACTTGGAAAAGACATCGTGTCACATCAAAAAGAGAAGATCCTCGTGACTTGCTAATTAATTGCTCATTTATTACCAACAAAAATTATCACCATTAAATGATTATTAAAAAACATGGCTTATGTAGCTTAACATTAGCAATATTATTCAACACGTATTAATCAAACAGCATTTCCTAATGCTTAAATTTTTTTCCGTGCTCTGATAAGCATAGTAATTTCAATCTATAAATACGGGCGATCAATCGCATTGTTTTTACTCTTCGATTATAGAATAACCGATTTACTGGGGAGGAAAAAAAATAGTCAACAGTCATAATGTGAACTGGGAAGAAATTGTAATAAAATTAATTTCCATGCAAGTGAGGGATATTCCCACATTCATATTTTACTGTAAACTCTACTCGCATTATTAAATCCTGTATTGTGGACGTGTACCCATCTGACGGTGTCCAAAATATAAAACAAAGTGTTGTTCAAATTAAAATAAATGTATGGCACATCTTTGTACACTAANTGTACCCATCTGACGGTGTCCAAAATATAAAACAAAGTGTTGTTCAAATTAAAATAAATGTATGGCACAACTTTGTACACTATATATATCTGGATTGCGTTCACTCAAGTGTCAAAACTTTCAATTGAGTTGAAAACGCCTTTTGGACCATGAATCGCGAATGATAAGTGTTAAGACATTTCTTCTTCTCGTGATTTTGATTATTTCACAAATCAATCGTTGCACTAACAGCGTATAATAGTTTTATTATTCACTATTACGACAAGAGTGAGATTTTTGGTTTCGAGTGCGGTGGAGCTAAGTGGATAAGTTTAAGCAGAAGATCAGCTCAACTTTCGTGATATGTTCATGTGATCACACACAAAGTTATGGCTCTGTTTATGACACTGCTGTGAAAATCTTTGGGTGTTGTTGAGATTTGCGTGATAATTGGAACATGAGATCGCTCTAGTGTTTATTGATCCATTGCGTAGAAGTGACGTTGAGGCGGAAGATAAGGCTCCTTTAAGCGCACGTAACTCGCGTCACACACGTCTTTCTCCTGCTGCTTTCCCCACCCCTATGACGCCACCCGCTTGAGTGCATCGCAGAAATACAGTCGATATATCGATTCGTCAGTCGATGCGTCGACATGTCTTTCTCCTTTCTCCACTCACCCCCATTCAATGCTCTTCCGTTTGCTTCCGAGTACAAGGGATGGGAGAAAGGTTTCGTAAGGGCGGAGGGGAAGGGATAGTGTGGAGGCTCATGTGTCATCGCTTCTCACGCGCTTCAACTATGAAACAGATGCTGAAGAAAATTGCATTTAAATTATGTTTCTTATTCTTTTATCGTCACATAAAACAAACAACGGAACGAAATCCACTCGCTTCTCTTACACTTCCACTTATTACACGTTGTGTCATCGTTTCTTCCCTCAGGAGGAAGACATTTTGTATTCAACGTCGAAGGTGTGTTGGGTGTTGAAATGTAATACTAAGGTCGAATATACTACTGAACTATATATACACGTCCCCAAAGGTTACTGACTTAGTATTACTATTTAATTTTTTTAAAGCGATTTTTGTTGGAGGTATAGCAACGCGCGCAGGGTACAGTTAGTGAAATAAAAACGAGAAAATTTCATCCATACTTCTTTAAATGCCGTCATTCGGGATTAGAAAAGTCATTTCAACTAAAACTTTGAATTTTACAAATATTTGCAACACTGAGTGTGTATTGGTGCTATTGTTTGCGCCATTTAACCAGGTTTTCACTCTCGTATAGAATATGAGGTCTGTCAATTTACAAAAAATATTCTTGTAACGCAATTATTTATTGAAAAGCTATCCGGTATTAGAATATAATATTATAACACGCTTGTGTAGTTTCTTTTTTTTTTTGTAAATTTTTTTTGTTTATATTTATGTTTAATTATTATAATTCATTTTTCACCTGACGACGACGACCACGTGACCTGACCACGTGAACAAAGTGGAAGCGTAGTGAGCTAATATAAACAAAAAATATAAACAAATGTTAAAAAGTCTCGAATTATATATTTTTTATTGAAATCAAATAACTTTCATAACTTCACTAGACTCAATAATAATTTTAAATGAATTGCAGCGTAATTGTTTTACTTGGTCACCTAAAGCAAAACTTTTTCTCCTCTACCCCTTCATTAATTATACCACAGGGTAACTTCAACCACAATATTTTTTTATTCTTTGTGAAGATTTAATCTCTAACGTAAATAGTTTTTGAGTAAACAGAAATTGAAAAGCAGTCCCAACCCAACCAGAAATTACAATTTTCGAAAAAAAGATAAAACGTAAAATACCAAAAACAAACATACAAACATTCCAAACGTAAAGTGAATTTGGTTGGAGACCACTTTTTATGTACTTTACCACCGACGTATTTGCGAGATATTTAAAGAAAGTGACGTAATTAGTACTACATTACCATGTCAGAAGTGCATGATTTGACAATGATATGAATGTATGTTTAAATGATTAGTTGGCATGGACAAGATTTTTCTTGTAGATAATATTTGGAATTTTCAATTCTCCCTAAGTGAAGCTTGTCATCCGTTCAATCATTTATTGCTTTATACGAACTCCATATTTGTTTAATTCAAAACATCATTTTTCCACAATTCCAATCATAAAATTAGGAATAATTTAACAGTTACTTAATACAGAAAAATAAATCATAACTTAATAAATGTGTTGTGATAGACCAGTTTTGATGTGTTTTAAATACATAGCAAAATTGCGACACAAAATAAATAGCAACAAAAAAGCAGAAACTACACAGAAACATGTTATAAAGTAATGTTATTGTTAATACCCTTGAGTTAGTGTGTGGGTAAATTCAAACTTCTTTTAAGGTTTCTAATAAGTATCATTTTAGACTTGCTAGTGACGAAAATGAGTCGTATGCCGTCGTTAGGGAAGTCACAACACTTTCTTCGACTGAATTTAAATTTCGCTACCGTCAAAGATGATGTCCGATTCGATTCAAAAGGTTTTGCGTATTGAAAATATTCTATAAATAAATAAACTTTGATCGTCGAAAAAAGGTCGTAAGAAATAATTATTTTCATTTCCTTTTTAATCCTTTTTCCTTTAATCTTGAAGATAATATAGAGAGAGAGAGAGAGGTTGAGATGGAGATGGGAATTGGAAGGGCTGACGCACCTTCACGAGGAGGATGATACACGAAAGGAGAAATGAAGTACTTGTTTATATTAATATAATATAAAAATTAGTATCATGTAACAAATTCAGTTTGTAAACATTGATTCTGCAAGGAGGAATATAGAATAAAAGTCGTGTACCTTTACCGAAAATAATGCAACATGGCTGCCAAACACGAATTTAAGTGATATTTGAATAAATATTAATAAAATGACTACTATTTTCCATAAAAATACAATAAACTAAGATATCACACGCTCAATGCAGAAGGAACAAAAATAAATGAATTGAAGAGGTGGTGGTGGATGTTGGTGATAGATTTTAGTGTAAAAAGAAATCTGAAAAAGTACTATCGATATAACATAACGAGGTACATTTATGGACGACGGGAAAGTAAAACTGTTGGCAACACTGTGTACAGGTCTTGTACCAACTTGATGCCTGTTACACTGGCAATAAATGAACGAATTAGTTAATAATTTATTGTTACAAACTGCCTATGACCACACTGAGGACAAACTACTTTAGTGCTTGTAATAAATAATAATAATAATAATAATAAATAGTGCGCTCCCGTTCATTTTTTGTTTCGTCAAGTCATTATGAGTTTGAGTCACATGAGGAAAGCAACGTACGAAAGAGTGAGTTCCAGTTTTGTATCTCGTCCTAACCTAACCTAACCTAACCTAACGATGAACGTGTGGAGTGTCACGAGAGAGATGATGTTTATTCCAGGAGCGACCTCTCCCTCCCTTCAACCCTTCAACCCTTCCTTTCCGCAGACGAGTCACTCAAACACATTGGACGCATTCAAGCACTTCTTTGCCAGCATTTAGTTCTTGTGATTAGCGCAAGCGGCGCGAGTGAGTGCAAGAGTTGTCTCTTGTCTACTTCTGCTGCTTCAATCACCTCAACATTCTTCTTCATCCTCCCTTTTTTTTGTTTTATTCCAATTCGCCCTCTCTTTGCAAGGGAGACTCTCGCGGGGAAGGGCGAAGGGCCAACAGGAGAGGAAGAGAAATGAGTGCAAGAAGAAGAGGGAAGAGACGGAGCCTTGCATCTACGTTCAATTAAACTATTAAAAACATTCGCACTAATACATTACGATTTTTTGCAGTTTCAAAATGCGTTTGTATGGGAAACTTTTTTTAAAAAAGCAATACATTTGTCGCAAGTTGATAGCTTTACAACTTTATATATATATACACACTACGAAAATCATGTGTGCTATCAAACGTTACTATATCATCATACTACATCATGTCGCAAAACTTGTAACTTGACTCGAAGGAGTTCACTTTCTCAGAACTAATTTTTACTGTTCGACGAGGAAAAGTATTTTGTTCTTTCACGAGGATCGTATCTTCAGTCACGTCGTTTCCGGCGGAAGAGCATTTCCCGCAGTTTTTAAATGCCTGATCATCACCGCGTTCCTATTTTAATTCACCATATTTTAGTTGCTTCTTGTGCTCTGTGAAGCATATAATTGTGTCAGAATGTGAAAAAAACCGCAACATTTTCTCCACATGAGACGAAAGTAATTTGAAACTAAATGATAGAAAATGTTGCATAAAAATTAATCACAACGCGATAGGGAATAATTCAAACCGACATCAGAAACGTTTTTTTTTTCGAGAACTAAAGCCTACACGTTGTGACAGAGATAATACCTTAAAAAATTTCTAGTCCACAATAAAGTAAGATTCTTGATTTCACGAATCAATAGCTCACTGAAGCATTAATTTTTATGTGAAAAAGTTATTAATATTCCAAATACTAGACATTTATTTATGAATACGAATAAAAGGGAATTTTGTATAAAAACACCAAACTATGGTTTTTGTTTTTCTTCCTCCTGAATAAACAAATATAGTTTACATGTATGTTACACTATAAGTGTTCTATTAAAAATTATTGTATTGCATTTAAGCAAATGAAGTTATGAAATGAACAAGAAACAGATTTAAAATATCGTAAATAAACGCTAAATAAGCTAAAATGCATTGCCTGCTTTTGACTACGCAGTGTATTATTTAAAACTCTTAAAAACAAATAGAGACAATTAACAAAAAATATACAGTTTACACCTGTATTGACAAACGATTTATTATTCGTGGGTTTTAAAGAAAAGACAAAAAAGAAAGAAAAAAAGAGAAGAAACTAATATTTCCCAGAAACCCTCAGAAACATCTCTTCTCAATTCCTGCATTAAAATCATCCTGCAGGTGAGGTGAGGTGGTGGATCCGACCTCTTCACATCATGAGGTAAAAAAAATCCGCGTTTTCGGTTATGTGTAATTGTGTATTTCATTTCTTTCTTAGAGTAAAAGGTTTAAGCTATTGATTTTACTCGTTCTTCTATTTCTTCTATTAATTTCAAGTAAAATAACAAGTGGGTAGACGAGAGAAGTAATCTGGGATTAAAAGGTACCAGACTAACGTTCATCTGGAATTGGAGGCTACAACAGTGGCAATTGTGCCTTCATGCCTTGCATGACAAGCTCTGCTGTGCTTCTGTCCCTGGGTTTAAATAGGATTTCGTAACTGACCTTAAGGTCTTCGCATGAGACAAGTTGTTACGACGGAACACTCTTCGCAGAGAAGTTTCCCTTCCAGAATTAACATGTTCATTAGCATTTCAAGGAACATCAAATATATAATGACTAAGCAAACAATTTGATGGATATTTATTTTAAAAGACAAGACGAGAGAGTGAGCTATGTTTATATTTCGCCCTGCAGCAGGTTACACGTTTTTTGCAAGCGTTCGGTGTGTTTCATGAAGCAAAGGGTTGGGGCACAGAAGGGAAGTGTTGTCGTGAAGATGTCAACAAATAATTGTATTCCAGAATAAAATACCCTAAAATTTGAGAAAACAACTTTCTTTCTTTCTTTTCCCAAAATATAAATAGTTTGTACTCTATGATTCNAAGGGAAGTGTTGTCGTGAAGATGTCAACAAATAATTGTATTCCAGAATAAAATACCCTAAAATTTGAGAAAACAACTTTCTTTCTTTTCCCAAAATATAAATAGTTTGTACTCTATGATTCTATTTATCTATTTCTATTTGTCTATTGGTGATGGAAACCGAGTCCTTTTAAAACGTCGCTACCTTTTTTAAAATATTTCTATCTGTGCTTTCACCTACTTAATTTTCTATCATCAAATGATGAAAAATTGTATCTCGTCAAATAGAGAAAGAGATTAAATGTCATTGAAGTATGTTTTTATTCTAATAAAGAACACTACTGTATTAAAGAAAATTAAAAGTTTTCATGTGAGAGTGTCGTGCGCTGTTCCACCTAAATCACTCGTCGTGAATCTTATTTATACAGAAGCGTTTGAAATTATCGAAAGAAACTTCGCCCACGAGTATGTGAATTTGGAATAAAAACTCTGCATGACTGTAATAGCTTTTCATGAAAAGTGAAAGAATGGCTATTCACACTGCCAGTCTTAACCTCTTTCAATTTTTCCTTAGCTTGAAGAGTCTGAATATTTGTGGAGTAGGAATAATGAATTTAATGTAAGTGTTTGATAATGTTAAAATAAAAAATATTTCGATTATCGCCCTTTGTCTGAAAATTCTTATGTAGAGTCTTAAAATATTGTATCTCGGTTGTACGTTATTGTTCTTGTTGTTAGATGAATAAGTCAAACGCCACAGAGAGCAATTGGACAAGATTAATTTCTTTTTCGTTATATATTCATATAAACTTCTCAGTGGCCAATACTACTGGCAATTGTGGTCAGTTATTCCTAAGGCTATCATTTATTATATTTTTAGTAATTATATGTATGTAATAAATCTTCGCTTCAGAAACAACATGTTATGTCTACTGAGACAAAACAAAACTTTTCTAAAAAACGTCAGTGAACATCAGCGGTTTTATCTTTAGAAATAAATAAAATTTAATGTCTAACAAGCAGTTACAATCTGCGTATGGTCGCGTGAGGGATAATAAAGGAAGTTATATTTACTAAAACTAATTTACATTCAATTATATTTAGTGGAAATAGGTGGAAAAGGATCACTTAAGCTTATTCTGCTGGATGAACTATGTTGCTAAATGCATACATTTTCTTGGAGATACAAAAAACCCCACTATTTCCGATGTCAAAATGTCACTTAGGTGTTTCTTCAGTGACGAAATCATCATTTTCATACGTCACATCCCTTCAACTCGATCCCGTGTAACTCAATCTGTTTCAACATAAGAGTTCCAGTACACCTTAAGAACAGAGCAATGGGAAGTTCCCTAAAAGAGATCCAAGGGAGACGCAGCCCTTAGCTCTATGTAAATGCTAACGGAACTCAACGGCGCGTCCCGAGACGAATGGGAGCATTTCGCTGCTCTGCGAGGAATCTATTACAGCAGTCGGAGCTCGTAGCTAAGGATTAGAAAAATGGCGTCTGGCCAGAGGATTTAGACGTCGGCGATTTATCACGCAACAACCCCTGCCTGAATTAATAAGAATGGGGCGTATAATGTCGAAGCGAACCCCCATATTTGTGTTTGGGTGGGGTGAAGCGAATTGCGTCGTTCGTTCGTTCCATTGAGAGGAAATTATTCTCCCTTCGTCACGATTCCTCACTGGACAACTCAATGCGCGGGGGATGGAAGAAAGGGTGGGATTTGCATCATTTGAAAACATTCATTGCATCAAGTTCTTTAATTCTCCTATCGCCACTCGTCAAGTTATTGTCTTTTTCTCTGGATATTGTCATGGCAACAGAACAGATTTATAAACGAACACATGCAGTGTCTGAACCTCACTGTAGGCTTCGTGTAGGCTCTATCCCGTACGGCTTTCTTGGAGGAGTTCTCTATCAGTGAGTATTGAATGAAACGCGTCATCCTCTAGAATTATTCTACAAGTACTTTAATATTGTTCCGAATTTTATCTTTTGAACAACAACTTAAGTGTACAAATTGAATTTATAGATAGAACGGAACTACTTACGTGGTTATACATGAAAAATATTAAGAATTATAATATTACTACTTTAAAAATGGGTGACAGATGCCATCCACAAGCATTTTTCGTGTAAAAATCCAATTGGTAATTGTGAGGTTCTTATTAATCATGTTACGTCGAATGAAAATGGTAGACGGGACCGGGATTCGAACCCGGGACCTTGAACTCTACGCGCTCATGCGCTTACCGACTGCGCCATCCCGTTCGCTTCTCGGGTCCGTCTAAGAGATTTCTATGTTTGTGAACCAGAAATGGAAAATGCTACGCAAATAAAGTACTTCCTATGGGAGTCGCCTCAGATGAGGAATCTAGTCTCTACGAGACCACCTCAGAGGTCTTTGGGTTTCACAAGTTGAATGACAATGATAGACGGACCCGAGAGGCGAACGGGATGGCGCAGTCGGTAAGCGCATGAGCGCGTAGAGCTCAAGGTCCCGGGTTCGAATCCCGGTCCCGTCTACCATTTTCATTCGACGTAACATGATTAATCTGTTACCTGGCGGTGAGGTTAACCGCAATCTAAGAGATTTCTATGTTTGTGAGGTTCTTATTAACTGAAGAAAGTTAATAAAATGTTCTTTTCTTTTACTTCAATTTCAACTTTAAAATAGAACGATGGCTGTGGAGGTGAACACTGCACGATCTCTCACTATGGATTCGCTGCAGGGTCCAACTAATGTAGTTTTCATTTTCTTTTTAATTGTAGATCCTAAGTTCACTTCTTAGAAGGACAATTCGGAGAATGCAATGAAATCACTAAAAAAAAGCATTTACTTTACTTCTATTCTCAAAGAAAATTTAAAACATTTCATACGATCGGTTATTCATTAATAACAGGAAATAAACATTTAATATAATATAATTAGTAATAATTATTTTTAATTATTGTGTGGTTTTATGAGTTTTCCATCTCAATGCGTCATCCTACAAAACGTTATTTAAGTAAAGCACAGAGAAACTGTTTGTCTGCGAAAATAATTCAAAAAACAACAACAACAAAACAACAACAATATATTCCAGTTTCCTCCCATCTCCACATGTTTCATTCGAAGAAGAATTACTTTTTTGTTTCGGTTCGCTTGTTATCCACAATGTGATCATTTGGACAGGAATCAGTCCAGTGCACAAATGAAACAGGATGACCAAGTCCTCACCCTTAAAAGGGCTTAACGCAGATCGCGGATAATAAAAGAATTGTCCGAATGAAGCGTATAAGAGCTTCAAAGTAGAGAAAGCAGATGATAAGAAGGAAGGAAGGAGGAGAGAAAGAGAAAGAGGATTACGGTATTTGTCCATTCAGTTGCACAATGGCGTTCGTTATTGCAGCTTCCCAGGATTTACGATACGAACTCTGTCGGTCGGTCACGTGATAAGGAACGAAAGGAAATCGCAAGAAGTAAAATAAAGCGAAGGAGAGAGAAGGAGTCAAATTAGTTCCACACAAGACGTGCGCCTCTACTTGAATACTTCACGTCTACGATAACGTATTGCTATTTTGTTTCCTTCTATTTCTCGTATATGAGGGCACCATTTCTAAATTTCCAAAAGTAAATCGTAATTCCCAAATATTTGTACCAGGGCATTCCAAATGATGTACGTTTTTTTATTTTAAAATACTTAAAGATTAAGTCGTTTTTAAACGTTTTAAAACTCGTTCAAAATAAAGGAAAACTCAAATATTTTCAGTTGCACTACGATTGTACCGCGGAGAATATTCAGACGGAGCACGAGTTGTTTTGCGTAACGCGTTGGAACTGTCCGCACATTCTGTGGGTGTTTTTAGTGATTTCGTCAGTGGAAAGGAGACACGATAAATTAATGATTCCCATTTTCACATTTTTCGCATAGCGACAGTGGCGTCATCACAGTTTGCGGGACGCTACCGGTCATGCAGAATAGGAAAAATATTTGCGTTGAACTTAATTTTAAAGCTTAAAAATGATAATTATACCTTACACAAATATACCGTACATCATTTTGAAAGATCGTGTGTCTTAAAACGGCAGCACTGTGATAACACGATAGCAATTTCCCAAAGAAGAGAATCGAACATTCTGGAAGCAGCCTGTTATCAGAAGCGATATATAACTAATATCTGCGTGCAATAGATGAAGAGAAAGGGACTTAACGATCGTCGAGGGGTGCGATGGAGGCCGTGTGCACCGAACGGAACAATAGAAGAGTGATTTGGAGCCACTTCACTCCCTCAACCATCACCAATCACCATCATCACCAACCCACTCGCAATCTTTTATCACCCGTTCCGTCTCTACTGGACAGGCGCGTGCTGTGATCCGGAGGGCTTTGCTCTGCATGGTTGCCGCATCGCATCGCATCGCACGCGCTGGAAGAGGGGAGGAGGAGAAGGAGGAGGAGGAGATCGCTAATTGCAGGAGGGATAAAGAGCAGACATCAATCAATCTAAGGAAAGGATCAATAGCTCCCAGGAGAGAATTATATTATGCGTGCATTGAGGATTGAGGAAGAATTAAGTACGTTTTGTTTAACAAACGAACGAAAAAAATCAAATTAATATAAAAGTCTTTCTATATAAAAATGTGATTTATTTAATTTATATTTAAGAGCTCAGCGAAATTTGTTCCTGTTTACCATGGCAGCACCTCTGCAACTCATATAAATATGAACAATGTACGTACAGTGTGTCTAAAAATGTTTCTTCTTGATAAATTACTTTAAATGATAAAATTAATTTATACTTTATATCGTATATGCAAAAAAAAAAGAAAAAAAACTTTTGAGTTTTACCGGTGCAAGTGTGAATTTTCTCTGACCGAATTTGTGCAATAAAGTGAAAAAAATTCATTGAAAATAAATGATTCTCTGTGAAAAGGTCCAGAGTTCGAACCTGAGAAGGAAAAAAATTGTATTAAACAATCTGAAGAAAAAAGCAATTCAACACATTTTCTATTTACAATTGCATACAATATGGTAAAAGTATAATTAAATATTGCCTCATAACTTTCGGTTTTTTGAAATTGTTTTTGTGCCATGTTCCCCTTAGCTCGTGAGTAAAATCGAAGTAATATTATTAAATTTAAAAATTCAAGTCATGCGCAGGGGAGGGAGGGACGAATACTCAGAAATCGATCTTCTTCAGGTGGAATCAGGGATAATTCCCTCCAAAGGGCGTAGGGTGGCGATGAGGCGATGATGGCAGCAGCCGGCATGTGCACACGCGTAATGCGACGTGACGCGTTGTGACGGCACGCGTGACAACTAGGGAGGGCGAGAGGAGACGACCAATCGCAACCCTTCAGAAGCGGAAGGGCGCCGGGTCTTTCCCCTCTCCCTTCTGCAGAGAAACGGTGGAATCAATCCCTCGCCTGCTATTAGGGGTTTCACATATCACTCCAATGGGGTTTTAAAATTCAACATATCTCTCTCTTTTTTTTTGTGGGGCTTCAGGGCTCGTCAACGGCAAGGTCATTAGAGCCCTTGCAGGTGNTTCGCACCATAGAGAAGAGCCATAGTAACTCTTCCCCGTGTGTGGGACTCGCCGAATATCTCGACCATACCCACTAAAAATCCCTCCTGAAATCAACAAATATCTAAATACAAAGATGAAAGAAAAGAAAAGAAAACAGAATACCAATACATTATTTCGCAAAAAAAGGAGAACAATTTTTTAAATATTATATTTTCGAATTACAGAAACGAAGAATGAAAACAAAGAAGACAATAAAGATGGAAAGGGAATGCAAATTTTAAACCCTCCCGAGAACTTGTGGGAGGAGCCCCGATCTACTCATAAAATTCAATAGTTTATTAACATTAACCGTTTCATTTCCGAGAATTGTTGGTAAATCTGCAGCCAGACCAATTTGTCTCCGTATACTCGAGTATCTTCTGCAATCAGTTAGTAGGTGACGCACTGTCAGAGAACAGCTACACTCCTCGCAAACGGGTCCATCATCAAGTAGTAAGAGATACCGATGAGTGAGAGGACAATGTCCTATGCGCAGGCGGGTCAGCAAGACATATCTCTACTTAATAACAGTTTTAAATAATATATCACAACAGTACGTTACTTTTATGATCTTACTTTGAGAGTTGCGAGTACTTAGAACATATCAATAGAAATTCAGATACCTCTTCTGGCAAAAATCGTAATTTCCAGAGACTATGTAAACTATGTTTCTATTGGGTTGTACACAGAGAGTGTTCTGCGCAAAAATTCTCATATTGTTATATTATTACAGTCACAATAACTTTAAGTTTAATTTACTATTCTTTATTTTTAAATTCAGTTTCTGCAATTAAAACACAAGTAACAGAAAACGTAAAAATACTTTAAGTTGAGGTTTTCGGTAGCACAAGATGCCATTGTGTTACCTAATTTTCTCTTACAATTATTTTTAATTTTATCGGCAGAGAAAATTGAATAATAATTCAATTCGATGACATCGACGGTGAAAGTGAAGATAGAAGAAGGGGGGACGAATGAGAAAGAGAGAGAGAGAGAGAGAGGAGACGAATGGATGAGAAAGAAAGGAAAGAAAAGAGCTAAAACGAATAAGAAGAAGGAAAATATTTTGCAGCAAATGGAATCCGGAGAAAACCCTGACTACAATCCTGTGATTCAATAACGATTTTAAAAAAATTATAATCAAACTAAAATATTAAGAAACAATATAATTAGTATGCACTAAAATAATTTTCAATTGTAATCAATTATTATTGAATGTACTTAAAAACGTTGCGTGAAAAACACTCAATATATTTACAACACGTAATAGGAACAAGTGGTTAAAAATATTTAATGGGAAAATAGAAACTTGCATTAACTTCTTTAATTCGAATCAATGCATTCTTCATCGTGTGTACAAGAGATGGAGTATTACGACAGGTATCGGCAAGATAATAGAAAGAGATAAAGCCATTCATTTGCAAGTAAAAAGAAGAAGTAAATTGGGATGTGAAGGATGAAGAAGGAATCATCTTTTGGTCAATTGGGTACCCAAATAATGCGAGTGATTATATGCGTAGGTAGTATTCGGTCACAAATAGTAAGACTTACACTTCATTCAGGTGATAGATGCGATTTATGTAAACGATGTGTCATGTAATTGCAAGTCACTGCTATATGCGCTCGGGTCGGAATCACACGTTGTGATCACACATTTCGACGCCTTGCGACTCATTTCACTTCATTGGTTCCAGTTCATCTGTCTCTCTCTCTCTCACACACCAACTCGAGGAGTAAAAACGATATGACACGATTAACACGTCATCGTCGGAGGTTTTTCTTCAGGTTTTTTAACTGAATTAACACCCGGCGTTGCTCGGGATTTTAAAAAACCAACCTTCAATCATTAAAACACTTGCGAAGAGGTCGGAATTTTTTACTTCATTTCGCGTTCTTTATATTCTAAGTTCATTCATTTGTTCTACTTTCACGATATTAATTATTATTTTTATTTTGTTACTTTCAAAAACTAAATACCACAAAGAAAACCTACGGAAATACTCAGGGTTTCCAGTAGTCTAATATTGTAAGAACGTAATTACAAATCATTTTAAAATCCAGGAAGAAAGGAAATACAATTTACACCGAAAGCTTAATAAACAAGACGCGTGATGGAGACTTGTGAATATTTTTGTTCCCGAACGAACGCACGTCTCTACTACGAGTGAATGAAAAAAACTAAGCAAATGTGATTTGAATAATGAATGAATCGCGTCTGAGCGATGGGAATGTTTCTATTCGCTTGGTCTACAAAATAAGAAAAATTTAAAGTAAACTTGTACGTTTAAAATCATTCAAATCTCGGGATGATTCCGATGAAAATTCGTATTTGAAAAGAACAAATAAATCATAAATCCGCATTTATTATATGATTCGAATTCCTATATTTACGTACGACAGATCCCACAAAAAGTAGAAAAAGAAATCGAATAAAACTAACATTTAGCTACAAGGTCTTCGACTCACAAACATTACAGACAAAGAACAAATTACAAACAAGAACAGACAAGTACGAGTACTGACAAAAGTACTGAGATGAAAAATTAAATTATGTAAGTCATCAATATAACCGTCGCAGTGAACGGAATTCTGCTTCAATCGCAAACGTCTCCAAATCACGACGAGTGACTGAAAACTATTTAATTACGACTAATCGCAAGACCAACCTCATCTTGCGAATAACTTTAAGTTACTTACAAAAAAAACCGGTTAATTCCGAATAAATTAGACGAAAGTAAATGATATGATATAAACAAATAAATTGTAAATACCACCCTTCATCATAATTGTCTCATAAAAAATTTCTTTTTCATCATTCATTACTCACCTTCATCGCAAATATTCTTCAAAATAATATAAAAATATAAGAGAAAGGAAATTCTCCGTAAAACACAAAAATTACAATTACGGAACGCAAGGAACAACGTCACTGCGAATAATATTAATAATAATGTTTAATTTACGAACTCCCACCCCCCCTCTCAAGAAGCGTCTACGGAACAACTTTATTCCTTAGGAGAATACAAAGAAAGCTAACAGTTGGTGAACAAATCAAGTGATACTGCAAGTGATATCAAGTGAAATATAAGGGAAAAGAATCGTGGTAGTCAGCCTACGCCCTATATTGCTACACATCACTTCTGGCAGAATCCCCTCTGACTCCGATTGGACGAGAGGCAGGAGTCGTGTAGCCACTGCCTTCTCTTCACACAACAAACTGAAAACACACAAAGAGATGCATTTGCTATTTCTCTGTTATTTGCTCTCAACGGCAGATCATCACACTTGCATCTTCACATCATTTACAAGTCACGGATTTCATAGCAAACATAATAAACCACCGACACGAAACCAAAAGGAGACAAATGGTAATAATAATTCTTAATACAAATAACAAATCACAAATAACGAAGACCAAATGGATTATTTCCTTAAGATATATACGTAAATTCTGTTGTTTACCTTTCGACGTAAGAAGGTGGTCAGCTGTTTCTTCCTCTCCTCCTCCTCCAACCAACCAATCAACCAACCAACCACCCCAAGATGGCGGTTGGGTTCAGCCACCTGCTCGTAGACTCTGGGTTTATTCGCACCAAATTCAAACTCGCCGCCTTCTCCCATTTCGACATCAATCTCTTGTTTATATAAATGTCTCTCGATGCACTTTAGTAACTTGATAGAATTACTACGAAACTTCGCACGCGAATTCTAAACTGTTGTTATTTCGAATTACGTTGCACCAAGAAGAAGTGCCGATAAACGAAATCTAATATTTTCTTTTGCTGAAGCTTTGCAGATAACACGACAAACATGAGCGTTACAAATGACTCAACCTTTTCCTATCCATTCATAACGGATGTAAGGGGGTTCTACTGACCTTGCTGTTGACGAGCCCTAAAGCCACAAACATAACGCATGTATAATTATTGAATATTAGACCTGAATTGTTGATTTTTGAAATGTAACCGCCTGATCTCCTTCTGAAAGCAAATGGAAAGCGATGCATTGAGATCTACATTTTGAGATTTTCATTCCGTTCCAATTAAATGTTTGAGCGTACCACGTGATGTGATGATAAATATTTTGAAACAGATTCATGTTCCAAATGTTTCATCTTGTTCAATATCATGACAACTTCCGGTCCTGTGAAAATGACGACGGGGTCGGTAAAATCGAACCCGGGTCACCTGCTTTGATCGCAGGGATGTCAACCACTATATGTGGATAGTTATATATTATGTTTTCTTTTTTGAAGTTTTTTTTATATTTTTCCTAAATTTTTAGTGTTTTGTGTTTTGTGTTTAGTGCCACGCGTTTCTTTTTTAATTGAAAAAGTTGAGAGGATTTCTCCTCCAGATTTTTTTCTTCTAAGAACAAAAGAGAAGTGGGAATTGTGGATGAAACAGTATAAGGTAGGAGGAACAGGTGAAGGAACGCAATGCGAAATTTACGAGGCAGTGGTTTGGGTGCGGTGGGTGGAGGGGG
>NNCF01134110.1:108755-144623 GCA_002313205.1 Laupala kohalensis | reverse complement strand
GGAGGGGGTGGAGGGGGGCGACTGATGCGCTTTTGGTGCTCGAGTCTTGTGGGTCGTCGCCGAGGGTTGCGTGCGAGGGGGTCTCTGTATGGCGATAGGGGATGCGATGTGTTGCGTCTTGATTGCGCTGTCTTGATCTCTCCCTGTCTTTATTTAAGACGCGTCACTTCACGCACAATACCTTTCTTTATATTAAGGTGGGACCAGCACGAGTCAAATCACAGAAATGTTTTCTCTAGTTTTATTATAATTATTTTACAACAACAATAGGAATTATGATGATGAAAAAAACGTGATGCAATTTCTACCTATCAGTTAATAACAACATGGCACAAATAATATTCAAGAATTCTCTGGACTGGTTTGAAATGAAAAAACAGCTGCCGTGGGGTCCCGTTTTTGTATTTTACCAACCCCCCTCCCACCAATGATCAAAACTCATCTCGATGAACATTTTCTTCGACACAACAAAAATTATTGTTCCTAATTGTAGATAATTATTCAATGTAGCAACAATAATTTATTGTAGATATTTATATTATTACTAAAAAAGTAGACAATTGCAGAAGACAATTGAAGATTTTTTTTACTGTCCTGCGTTCTACAATATTTAATCCGTAACAAGTGTTCTCCAAGGAGGTGTACATGAGAGTAACATGCTGTGTTCCATTACATTAGCGAAAATGAAATTGATTTCAATGAACAAGGCATTTAATTTCTGCAAACAACTCTCGGTACAGTCCTTGCTTCTCATTTATATTGAACCAGAATCAGAATCAGAATAGAACAAGGACCATAATCACTGCGCTGACCGACTACGTCATGTTCCAATAAAACGACAAAATGGGGTCAAACAGAACAGAGTCAGCACAAAACAAAACATAACTTAACATGAAAATTAGTATCATTAGGCCATTAATCCTACTTTTCAAAATGGACCTCAGAACATCGTTCTTTCTTAAATTGTTAATTAACGTTAATAGGCAACAACAATGCCCTCCCCGTATAAAGATAATGTTAAAACAGTGAGGAAAATATTGATTTGCTAGTGCACAGCGCACTCATTAGAGAATGAAAGTAAACTTATAAAACAAATTAAAAGGTAAAATTAAAAATGATACCACACTCCACGAGTGTAAAAAACAAATTTAAATCTTTTTTATTTTAAGAATAGTATTATATTTGATCATTTGATATAATTACGTCGAGTTCGCCCTTGAAGGTGAGTGAAGCCTAATGGATGAACTAAGGGTGAGATGGGGGGGTTTCTTCCCTCAGTGAACATCCAAGATGCCAAGAGTGAATGCGAAAAAAGGGGGGGGGGTGGAGCGAAGGGCAGAAATGGAAATGGCAGTGCGTCGGAGCGTCGTCTCACGAATTCCTGCAGGGTTCCCTTTGTCCTCCGGCCCTTTGCCCTGCGACGAGATTTACAACCCAACGCCGGATTGCCTGCGAGGGAGCCCCAATCCGATATTGGCTTGATCAAAGTCTCCAGATATTTATGGGATCGAACAAATAGGTATCAAGATTTTACTAGCACTTACATATCAACCATTTATTACCATGCATTTCCTATTTTTCATTTTCTCCGGGTCTATATCTTGTAACAACAATGTCGCGTATCAATTGCTATGTTGAGTATTTAAGTTTGGTTTCTCTTTCTACTCGGAAAGCAGCTCAAAATAACGAAAATATTTCCGTCAACGTTCTTACTATTCTTGCTCTAAAATCAAGATGATTAAATATATTTTCATACAATCTCTGCTTTCCATGCCACCGAAACATTCTTTTGAAGCAAAGTGTTCATCACGATTGGGAAATGATACCGTAATTACTTTAAAAACAAACTGTTCTAGCAAGAAGAATAGAATTGGCTTCAAATACAGATTTTTGGGTAACGTATGTCTTGTCCCAAAATAAAATTTAAGTATTAAAAAATAGGAAAAATCTTCTTTTTAATTCGTAAAATTATCAACTCCATTAACTTATGTCGTCCTTAATAAATATTTTCATTCTGTTTTAAAACAATTTGTTTCTAAATATGTCAAGGAAAATGAGTCACTTTCAATATCTGGAATATATTGTTGATTATGAATTATTATACATGCAAAATTGAACGATATATTTATAAACATGAAATAAGATTGTCTTTCATCGTAGTACAAAAGAAGTACTTTATGGATAATTACCATTTACGAATACAACTTCTTTAATTGTAATTTTAATTTTAAAAAAATTACAGTTTTGATTTCGGGCAGCGACGTACACAAATGATCTTTAATTGTAACCCCCCCCCCCGAGCGTATCATGTGCATCATGTCAAAATGCATCGTCGTCAAAATGTAATATCACTTGAATCAAGTACACAATGAAGAAGAATATTTCGAAGGGGTAGAGAGAGATCATGGGACACGCGTCACGCGTGTACGCAACGAATGCGACATACGCGAACAAGGCGTGCATCGAGATTCTCGCTCTACACGACATGCGGTCTTCCATCGCGCGGTCGGATCTCTGCTGCTGCTGCTGCTCTGCACCTGCAAACGACGAATATATATATATATATATATATATANATATATATATATATATATAGCAAACACGGCTGGGGCTAATAAACAATAAAAATTAATATTATTGTCAAGAAAGCAAAAGTTACACACTGCGAATGTCCACGTGGAAGGACAATAAAGTAATTTACCGTCCGGAAACAAGCAAGGGACCATCCCATCAATTCCCATCAAGGTCAGAAAAAAGTAATAGTTCGCTACGTTACAATATCAATAGAAAACCAAAACAAATTTATTGATAAAATAGAAAAAAAGTTACATCACAAGTACTTTGTATTATTATCAAATTATAGATTCTTCGGAAAGTATTGTTTATATATCGCAACTTTTAAGTTCTAGATTCATTATTTCAATAGTTGTCGACCGTAGATATTTAAATGTTAAGTATTCTTCAGATTATTTTCTACTCTAAGGAAAGAGTAGCAATACAAGCTATCTACCCTTACGACATTACATCCATGTTCCAAAGTACATTCGCAAAAAATGCTATTAGATTCATGTCCTTCATTCATATTCTGCTTCATATTTTAGAATCCGTTTGTATGGTCCACGTGGGTGAGTTTGTACATTTAGAACTCAACACACATTATATATATAAATAAAATATTGAAAAAAGAATTAATAAATTTAAGATAGATCATGTCCGTCAGATGTGCTTATGATCTTCAACCTACCATCTCTCTTTTATTTGCTTCATGTTCATACGAAATAATGAAGTTAGACTCATTCTTGTAATATCTCACCAAATTGATGATAATTTTACATAAGAAGAAATATTTATGTACATCCGAATGCTTATACGATTTTAATGCGAATCATAACAATAATGCAAAATGAATTATTTGCAAACTTTTAACTTCGCAAGTGCATAGGGTATGAATCATGAGGTAAATACATGCGTTATGTTTTATCCTTCCACATCTGGTGATTAAGTAGTAATATCTCTTTCACAGCTTCGATTTACCACAGTTAACCGAATAGAACTGTGTACCCCAGCAGTAAGTGTTGCTTTACATACGATGCCGATCTTACCTCTTCAGATATAATCGGCAAGACGAACTCAAAGATGTGCACATGAGAGTAGTTGAGTGCATGCACTGTAGATAGCCGTTCAAAAAATCACGAAGTCGGATTATCTTGTTATCGTCAGAAAAGAAAATAGTAGTTGAAATGACTAAATAAGGTATCTACAATTTCAATTTTCAGAACACATCAGTATTTTAGTTTTTACTCTAAAAGTAGTCATGGCAACGTTTTCTACAATGTAAACAAATGATGTTAAGAGATGTATCTCAATTGAATGTCAATTGTTGAGGTAGTTATGTAAAGACAGATAAAATTTAATGTAAAGACATAGTGAGAACAGAAATAGAGATGTGTCAATTCAGATCTGAGAGATTCAGAGATGAGAAACTTATCCAACGTTGCCGAATTTCGGAAAATAAAAGCGAATTAAAGGAAAATTAATTACGAAAATTGTATTCTACGTCTGCTTGGTCCATTTACACGGCTAAATATTGTTCAAGCTTCTTGAAACATTAAACAAATGCGTAAATGTAGTAGATAGAAATTATTTTACTGCGTCTATACCAAACTTTCAAGAAAAATATAGCTAAGCAAGATGTAATGCATACTAATTGTACTTTACGTACAGAAAATTTAAATAAAATCGTTATAGTAGTTTTTCAGAAACATTCAAAAGATAACTTTGACCTTTATGTGAAGTACCCTTTGCTTTAAAGTAAAACTAGTGATGCAAAACCCTTTGCACATACTTACTCATATACGTTTCTCAGTCTCATGACTAGAGAGCGACATTAAAGCATTATTCTATTAGGAGAGGGTTGTTTTTAACATGTTTCTCTATATTTTGATCGTCTTCATTTTACCCCATTGAAAAAGTTTATTGAAGAAATACTTTTACTAGCATTCACATAAAAGAACCTCTAAATTAAANTGTTTACTTGAATGAAAATATCAGTATTTTCGATGAATTTTAGAATTGTACCTTTGAGTAACCACGCGACAACCCACGTTACGCTGTAAGCAAATATTCAATTTGATCGATTTAATGCAACGAAACTTTTATTCCTGTTTCGAATACAATTGTTTGTTGAATGATTATAGCAATAATTATTATTATTGCACATTATTGACCTTTGAACAGTGTTTAACTTGGACACATCTTCTGCTTAGTCCTTTTCCTCCTTCTTCGTCTTTTCTTCCCAAAATCTCTTCATTCTTTGGCTACGTTCCTTTGTTCTGTCCAAACTTTCCCTGTTTTCTTTTTTTCCATTACTTCGAATTTTGTGTTCTTAAATTTGCTTCTGAAATCATATCTTGATTTCATCATTTCCCTATTAATTCCTGCTTATTTTGAAGTCTTCTTCTATTTCTTGAAACCAGTTGTTTTTTTTTGTTCAGCAGCTTACTACATCAAATATCTTCTTTGTGAGTCTGTCTGTGTGTTCATTCTACGTGTGTGTCCATAAAACGCTAGCCCACGTTTGTCAGTCTGTCTGTGTGTTCATATAGTTCTTTGGTTGCTCTCTTCGTCCGTATACCATCTCTTTGTATTGCTCCAAAAATATTAGTGAGGAATTTACGTCCTATTATTTCTGTCTCTGCGATATCCGATGCTCCGATTGGGGTCGTTTCTGTTGCGTCGACTGCTTCTGGTAACATAACCGTATTGTAATGCCCGAGTTTCACCTGTCTTGATATGTTTTTTTCGATGTAGTTAAACTTATATAATTTAATTAAAAACTAAAGAGTTAATATTTTTGCAATCTGTATTTGCAAAATTATATTAATAAACATTAATCGTATCTATTAATTATTTCCGGTGATAAATAGCGAAATACCGCTAATGCGGATGTAATGCATACTAATTCTAGTTTACGTACAGAAAATTTAAGCAAAATCTTTGGACCAGTTTTTGAAAAATATTCAAATATGTACTTTGACCTTCATGTGAAGTGCCCTTTGTGTTCAAGTAAAAAAGAATTAAAAGCACGTCAATATGTTAGAAGTAAATTCTACCCTAAATATGAAAAATGAAAAAAAAAAAATTCCATTTGGTCAGGAGTGCTGGGCACAGACTGACGGACCGGACGGACGTCCAGCCAAAAACCTTTTCTTCGGAATCCGGGGTGCCCAAAACGGATATTTCCGCAAAAACCTCGTTTTCCATTTTTTTTACGATTACAATACTTTCTTTACGAGACTACTTCGTATATGAGACAGTAAATATTAGTAAATTCCACACTATTTCTTTTGCCGTCAAACAAGAAATTAAAACAAATTATTTTGTAAACCCCTTCTCTTCCCGAAGACATCCATACCAATTTTCTATTGAATTCATAAGCTTCGACAAAGGATGGAAGACATTTCCACTCCCAGACACAAATAACACATTTGTTCATCAAGAGATAGCCATGTAATCCCTTATTTGCCTCTATGCTGGTTGAAAATGTCGTTCTAGTACGTATTGTCCTGAAGGGCAGTAACATTCCTACAACTCATGAGGTCCGGGGGCGGGTATCTTTTTTTTTTTTTTNCCCCCCCCCCCCCCCCCACACACACACACACTTCCAGTCACACGTCTACGAGTTTGCGATCTGCGTCAAGAATATGAGGATAAAATTGAATTTATATTTACTAAGAATGTCAACCATTGGTTATTTTACAATTACAAGAGTTCATTTAAGGAGAATTTTTCGTACTTAAATTCTTTTTTGTGACCTCTTCGAAGGCCCTTACAGGACGAGACTGAGCGGACCGCCCTCCACAACCCCCATCTCGGTTACGTGACACAAATATAATATCTTTCAATACCCCTGTCATCTCTCAAACACACCTGTCACTATACCTCTTACCTGTCCCAAGTAATAACTTAACGCAAACAGATTCTTCCCCCCAAACAGTGACTATCATTCCGTCCCCATTGAACGGTTCAGAACAAGGACTATAGGGACAAATTTCAACGTTAAAAGCACCCGCCATAACCCACCATAACGCCCCAATAGCACGCGTGTGTGCTTTTACGTCATTTAGAGACGACCCCTCAGCTCGGCAGATAGACGACCTCTCAAAAGCGTTGCGCATCACACTGACACACACACGACGCAACCTATATATCCATAACCTCACTTCTTCTAGACAAAAGCCGAAAGAACATTGAACGTCTCGTTCGATTATTGCACAACAACTCTTTCTAAAACACTATTTATGGAAGAAAAATATAAAATTAAAATTTCCCAAACGAACACTAATTAAAGTTCTTGGAATGCCTTTTGAAACAGCCAGTGACAAATTTGGAAGCTCCACAGCTGAAAAAGATATAAAAGCTTAAAAATTTAATTAAAAAATTCCATCGAATTAAAAAAAACGTTCCACGGCGGAACATCTCTGAGAAAAGAAAACCCCTCTCTCTTTTACGTGATTCTCTCGAAGAAAAAGAAAAAGAAAATTCGATTTTGGATCTTTCTGAAAACAACTGAACGTGTGAGCGAACGATTATTTACGACGTCATCGCCAAAAAATATTCAATTGAATAAATTATTTAACTAAATTATGATTCTCCAAAAATAACAAATATACAATAACAATAAATTATGAAATTACCACACGACTAAACGACCTACAGTAATATATGGGCTCGTGCAAAATCACTATGAAATCTAATTGAAATCATCATCTTCACATCATCCCTTAAAATTGTACTTTTAAAACTAAAACAAGTTGTAAACACAGTTCACACTTTGATCAAAACTAGATAGTTGGTAGCAAATTGATTGGAATATAGTAAATTGAAAATATTGTGATATAGTATCACCAATCTTTATCATTATTAATTAAAGCGTAAGCTTTATTGCCGCTTTAGTCAGCATATTCAGTTTCTTCATTCGAATTAACACCCTAAAGATTATGACGTAGTCTGCAAAAGAGCTTCGAATTGTATTCACAATATTTTCAGTTACATCAGTACATAACATAGTATTTTGAAGCTTTTTTCTTGTTTTTAGCAGAGGAAACGTTCTCTTCCTAACAAAACGAAATCTATTCTTAAAACAAAATCGATTGTTTAACGAATTCACAACTCTGAACCCAAAAAACTCTAAAACGCTAAATGAAAAAAAAATGAAACGCTACAGAGTGACAACGTTGATATGTTTTAGAAACGTGTGTGTTTGAATAATAAATTTAATAAATTTATTGTCAAAAAACAGTACAAACTGCGTATGACCACGTGGAGGACAATAAACTAATTTACTCTCCGGAAGCAAGCAAGGGACCATCCCATCAATTCCGATCAAGGGCCCTAAGGCAGAGGCGGATTCAAAAATTTCAGCAAAAGTTCCTAGATAAGATAAAAAGTTAGCTGCGAGTTATAATACATATATAATGTCAATATGTTTGTAATTTAACGCAAATATGTTTGTAAATTTACATGTACAAGTTATTATCGAACTATAGATTATTCTGAGTATAGTATTTAAAAATCATAAGAGTTGAAAAAGTACCCACTAAATTCACGATTTATTGTTACAATAAACACGCCCCTAGACAAAGTTTAGAGAACCTGTATAAGAAATCCGCCTCTACCCGAAGGAAAAACTGAGAAAAACCCGGGCCAGGATGGGTGAAAATTCATCATCAGGTGAAAATTGCGATGATCATCAGGGGATTCGAACCCGGTTCCTCCTGCTTTGGTCCCAGGTGTGCTACCGCCGCACCACCCGCCTCGAAGATCCCGAAGATCATTCACAAACATCCACCCGCTGCGTCACCCGCTCCTGCGGCTCCCTATATGTTGGAAGAATTTTTGAGACGCTTTCCTCGGATGCAATTCTTACCTCACGATCTACTCGCGGTTCGTCCTCGTGTTTGCGTCCTCAACGGCACAAGAGATCTATTGATTAGCGAAAATAAAAATATTTTCTGATTTATTATTAGGGTTTCACAGCGTTGAGTAAAATACATCAAATGCAATAATTCGTCATTTAAGCCCTGTAGTTCTCGTAGAAATTTAGAATAATTACCCTTTTGTGGTAAAACTTACACGCGAATAGCATCAAAGATAATTTCTGTTTTTCTTTACTTGTTAACTGCAATTAAACTATTTCATTTAACAAACCCCCAATTTGATTACTGTATTTTGTATGTGTGTTTCTCCGAAACTCGGGAGTGCCTGCAGCAAGTGATGCACAGGTAACTGACTATCTGGAGGAAAGAAACAAATGGTCGGGGGGGGGGGGTATGTGCGCCAGAAACCCTGACAAAGGGCAGAGGAGGGCAGAGGGTGAGATATTGACATTGAAACCCTTGTTTTCGGTATCTCTCAAATGAATCTTTATGAATCCCCCATGTTAAATCCTCCAACCTTAGGTTTGAGGGTTTGCTTGAGAAAACGTTTTTAACTCACAAATTCCGAGAACCTACTCGAGTGGAGGGAAACGTTTTCTGGAGGTGGGTGGCGCGGAGGACAGCGCATCTGTAGCCAGAGCAGCAGCTCCCAGGTTGAAGTCCCGGTCCGTCGCAATTCTTACCTGCTCTTACTAGATGCAACGTAAGTATTAACCAAATATAAGAAACGAATTGATAGGTTTTGAGGTCACCGAATTGAATAATGGTGTTTCCTATGTAATCTAAGCACAAGTACCACACCGCCAATGAAAAGTCGAAACTAGATGAGGTTTTCAGCCGGGGTTTCCCCTCTCCTAAGCCGTGGTTAGGTGGAAGAGCAGGTCTCATGGTCTGAATCCCGCCAAAGGACATTCGATAAATATGATAATGGCCTCCGAAGTAATTAAGTATCTTGATAGAAATTTTTTTAATCTTTTAATATTTCACTCTTGAAAATCTATATATAATGTGATTTGCTAGTGTAATATTATACAGGAAATAAATTACAATACCGTTTTACTCAAAAGTATTTTTACAGTATAAAACCTTTTCCTTACAATACAAAACGAGAAAATTTACAATTTCAGAGGCAACAGAACATTAGGATATTTTTGGAACAAGAATATAATCATTCACAATAATATTATCAAAATGTTTTGGACTCAAGTTTTTTAAAATAATAATTGAATAATTTACTCCAGCCTCCAGAATAACTTACTTGAATTCTAGTTCCCAAAACTAAACGATATAATACAATTTGACAGTTATTTTCGTATAATTAATTGTAATTAACTGTAATTAATGAACATCAAATGTGCCAGTTTGAGAATGGCTGCTTTGGAAATTGAAGAATCAATATTTGTTTAAAATGGAATGAGTATTTTCGTTTACACCCCTCCTTACTAAGAGAAGACTTATTTATTTGTTTATTTATTTATTATTCTTGTTCACAAATCTAAATAGTTCCCAAAACCAGCCATTTGAGAAGACTTGAACGATAATTGTCTATAGAAGATATCTGCCAACACTGGAGTCGTGTGCTCCTTATTGTGGCGGTACTCCATACACGTACAGACGACGCCAGTCCATCGTCATTTGAAAATAGAGGGGACATTTGGAGCGACGAGGGGACGTTTGGCCCTATGGACAGCCCCACGTGTGGCAATGAAAACGTTTCTCTTCTGATATCAGACGAAATTATATAACAGCTGGAGAAATAGGAAATCGCCAAGTGATCGTGTAGCGCCTACTTTCTGTAGATGCAACCCGTCACGCTTAGCTGTACAACGCATCTCATCCGAAGTATTCACAAATTCATCCAAGTCTCCTGCGTAAGTTGAACATTACAAAATAACGCAAATATTTCTACACGTGGAGATGTTACGTGACGAATTCCGGACTTTTGATCGCGGGGTTGTTAACTATTACACCAACCGTTCGTGTCTTTCACAACTGTACACCACTCCTGAACCTCGGAAGACGTGAGGAAGACATCCACATACAGCAGGTGGCAATTGCACTACGCTGTGTACAGTTGTGGATGACGAACTAGTGGTATAATGGTTAACATTGCAGCAGTTCCGGATTCAATTCCCGACTCGTCGCCATTTTCACCAGACCGGAAGTTTTCACGTTAAAATATAAATTAATCTAATTCGTATTTGTAAAAATAAAATCGCTGGAGGATGCGTTATGAGAAAACGTAGGACAAATTCTAGGTCAACAGCCCGTGTTTCACTTTGAAGATCTGAAGCGTTTTACGTATAGTTTCTGTGGTCTGCGTCTGTACCAGAAACAGTTTAATAATTAAGTTTTAAAAATCAAAACCGAATGCCGTAAAAATTGCCGGGTGGTGTTGTTGCTCCAGCCTCGCTTCACTTGATCCTCAATAGATCCTCCCCATTGTCGGAGACGGGAAGTCAAAAAGGGGACACTGAAAATCAGACGTTCGCGAATTGATTTAAGTTAGAAATACGAAAACGAAAATGTACGCATTAGAATCGTCTTGTTTTTTAAACCTTTATACAATAAAGTATTAAATATCTGAGTTTAAAAAAATATAAAAATAAATTTTGACGAAAAAATTAATTTAATTACATTTCAACAAGCGTAAATACCCAAAACGATTTGATCTGAAACGAGTAGAAAAAGGTGAAGAACCATCGCAGCTATTATTCCCTCAGCGTCGCCCTGTGCGTGCCGCCCTGTGTGCGAGAGGGCAGACCCTTCGCCCGCACATGAGCTTATCTGCGCTGCCGCCACGACCCCCGTGCACCTACTTTATCTCCAAGTAGGATTTTAACAATTAAGCAGAATAAGCGCGTGCTTACCGTACGATTGCGAACGGAGCAGATGATGCATAAAAGGGGGGGGGGAATCCTATATTAAATTTAAAAAACTCATTCCAAAAGCACTTTTTCGTAATAGACAAAGGTGTGGGGAAAATGCGAAGGAAAGAGTTTACCACATCGATTCACAACTGTTGTTTGTAAATCGAATAAAATTACTACGATTTAAATTATAACGAAATAATAAAATGGTATAGTCTACCCTGTCAATATTTTAATTAGCAAAAACCATCGTCAGTGCTAAAAACGGAGAAAGAAAATTTGAAAATACATTAACGTAAGCGAAAATATTAGAAGGAAAAATTATTTTGAGACCGGAAGAAGGTGTACGTTTAGGAAATGTAGAGAGGGGGGACTTAAGACATGGGAAATGATATTTTGAGAAAAAAGGGGGGAATTAATGAATAAATTATATGAAGGAGATAAAACATACGATATCAAAAAGCACAGAGGCAATAGTATAGAATGAATAAAATCCTTTTAAGATATTGACGGTAGACTATATCATTTTATTATTTTATTATAATTTGAAGATCGTCTGTCTAAGCCTCACCTACAACAATCATTCTATATTTTTGTGTGATGAATCATGTCATTTATTTTAGTGACGTCGACGGCTGTTTGGAATAACAAACGGTTTCATGTTCACTTCAACGGATCCTCTATACACGAGACAAACGTCCACTATCGACTATCGACTCTATCTTTCATCTATTTCTATTCTCACTGTTTTCATCTATGAGACTCACATTTCAAGAATCAGCTTCAAAAGGCTTCTCTCTTTTCCTCTTACGTCGATGGGAAAATATTTACAATATTAATGTCATCTACATAGTAGTTTTCTTTTCAGAAGTTGGCACAAGAAAATATTCCATCATGTCATGTCCCCCTCATTTCTTCACATACATTTCAAATATTTATACTATTTTTTACTCATCCCACATTATGAATATTGAATCTAATTTCTCAAAATTGTCTTATAAAGCTGCCTCTTTCTTGTCAATAAGACAGAATATACAGTAATACACAGGAAGTATGGTATCTTCTACTCCACTGTAACACAAGGTTACCTTGGCGAGCAATAAATTTTGGGGGATTCTAAATGTCTGAACTACTATTGCAGTTCTGTATGATTGTTGAGAGAAATTTTTTTTTTTTTTTTTTGGCTTTCATTGGTGACTATTTTAACTCTGAGTGGAGTCTGAGTCTTTGGTCTAATTTCGTCATTTCAACAATGATATCGGCACATTTATAAATTGAATTAATTAGATGGATATATTATTAATTTAATTTGAAAACAAAATTAATGCATTCCCTTCTATTTCTCGTTCTGAGTTCCAAGAACAACAGCATGGCGTCAATCAAATATTAAGGATATACTTGAAACGTGTATCGTAAGACGCAGAGAAAGTAGGTTAAATTAAGAGGCCTGCAGACGAGAAAACACCCGTTGAAGAAGTATTTCCTTGCAATTCCAACACAGCACACTGTTGATTATTCAGAAACAGAATACTAATATCTGTATTTCTTTTCCAAAAAAGACTCATCAAGAATCTTGCTTCTCTGAAGCTTTATGTTTAAAACAAAGTCCTCTCATCATCTCGTGCGCTCAGAAATATCAGTTTCTTCTTTTTTTATATTCTTTTTCTTCTTTTGTTCTTCGCCAAACAATAGAAGAGAGGAATCGCAGAGTATAGCTCTGTGCTCTGTGCTCTGTGACAGAGTCACACGCCTTGGGCTATGTACTCTTCCCTTCCGACGATGTCTGTCCCCCTGTCTTGTCTGTCTTTCAATTCTTCCCTCTCCCGTCCCCCCCTCTTGTTCGCGCCCCGAGGGACATTTCGCGCCACCACAGTTGTTTCTGTACTCACCACCAGAGAGGCGCTGCTATCGCCGTGACGTAACCTGTTTCTGGTTCCGGTTCATTATTGAGCCTACGATGTACGGAAGAGAACAAAACATCACTTCATGAGCTTAATAACAATATTCAGACTAATTCTAATACAGGTTTTGGTTCCCTTCTCAAACTTAAATTCTTCTTGGTTTTGATCTGAAATTTGTCCAGAAAAACTTAGAGAATTGCCTTTGTTTCGAATTAACAAAATATATTTATATGAAAATTTATGGAATCTTAATAGTGTAAACAAAAATTAAATCAATTGAGTAAAATTCTCGTACAATTGTATTATTTTTACAATCGGTATGTATGGAAATATTTCTTCTTAATGTCTAGGTTCTGAGAAGATAACTAATAACTAGAGCTAGATCAAAATTATGAGACGGTGGCATTCGAATCCAGGATCTTCTGCTTTGATTGCACGGGTGCTGACCACTATACCGCGTGATCACTTTCCACAAAATTGCTACACTTATCCATCGAACAATGGCGGATTTAAACCTTAATCAAAAGGGGCTAACAGGAGAGCATTTTTGTTTAAAAATTATGGTTTACAAAACAAACTTTATAAACATTACCTTTAAATAAAACGCATTACGTAAGTAATTAATAATCTGGTATTATTAATGACAATAAGAAGTATGTATTAAACTTATTAACATGGTATTAATAATTTTATACATATGATACTATTAATTAATCTGGTATTATTATTAACAACAACAATTACATTGTTAATAGAAATAAAAATTATAACTAATGACAATTATTAACGTGTTAACACTTTTACAATGTATGCCATTTATCAATAGCATCAATTTTATCGGTCAAAGAGTTGAGGTCCAATGGTGGAGGGTGGTGGGTGGGTGGGAGGGAGGGAAGGGTTTTACGCGTGCTAACGAGCTGAAGATTTTAATGGGGGATTCTACAGCCAATGCAATCGTTGTAATATATCCTACTGCATGTGTCATGCAGATCAGTAAGGAACAACAATTGTCGGTATTTTTTAAATGTCGGTTGTATCTGGAGAAAATTGTTTCGGTGAAATTACTCAGAATGTATAGATACGCGCGCCGACACCCCGCGGCCATTGTCCATGATTATTTCTCAGAGGGTGAGGGTGCATCTCGTCTTTCTTTCTCTTTGGTGCGGTCACGTGACGCCTTCCACCCGCCCCTCGATGGGTGAGGGCTCGAGGCAGAAATCTCCCCCTCACGTAGGGCGCCCTCACCCTTCCTCCCTTATTCAAACATCGCGAGGATGGCAAAATAGAAACCTCTCTCCAAATTCAAAGGAAAACTATTCATCAGGAACTGCAGAATACTCCATCTCAATAATAATAATAATTTTGGTGTAACAACCTGCGTCATGTGACCACGAATACAAACTCTCTCCGGAAGCCAAGCGAGTGGCACGGGACCCTAAGGCAGAGGCCCTTATCTAATAAATCAAGAAATAATTGTACTTTGATGATATACGCAGCACAGAGGTTCGGTTGTTTTATAGCAAGAAATAGGATTAATAACGAAATATAAAAAATAAATACTAATTTATTTTTTTCTACTTAGGAAACTTCGTTTTAAGTTTTATGAAAATACGAGGGTAAAACTAATATTTATAAAATAGTAAGATAAACATTTTGGATATTAGGTTACATTTCATATCCTATAATTCGGATATTCTTGGAAGGAAAAAGAAAGAAAACTGTGAGGGGGACAGGGGAGTTTCCCCCCCCCCTCTCTAATGTCAATTCTCGAAATCACTTATGCAAAACCATAAACCAAAATTTGCTCAAGTTCACCACAAGATTGAACATTCGGTTTTTCTCTTAAACTCTCATTCTTGTTCATCGAAATCTATATAATGCCGTAGAAGTATAGATGTACCCGTTCGAGGGAGTTGCCGATTCATGTCCGATGGACACATTTCTTTCCAATCGAAAACTTCTGTGAAGAAAAACGTTCGTAAACAAACATTTTCTCTCTCGTAAAAATAGGAGTCAACTATACACCAATAGGAGAGTTAACTTTAAAAAATGTAACTTATTGTTCTCTCAAATCACACATTCCGACAAGTTCAATAAATTTGACCGTTTTACTTTTTAGATAAATACTACAAACACGTCTTGGAATCCACGTGGATGGAAAGTAAGCTGGAAAATGTCTCGTCTACTTGAACCCTCTTTCACAGCGAAGGAGCATCTAATCTCCGAGCAGCACCGGACGGTGATCGCAAAAAACGCCGGAGCTCAACCAAAAAGTGGATCAGAGACTCAAAAGAGAACTTCGTGACGACGGAGAAATTCCGAAAGGAAAGAAAGGAAAAGCAAAAGAGAAGATTTTAAAATGATGAATCGAAAGTTTTCACTGCGCTTTGAAGAATTAATGAAAATAAACACGCGGTAACAAACACTAATCTTTCAAATTGCGTTTCACCTCAACCGCCAGGAAAGGTACTGCATCGTCAACAGCCTTTAGGTGAAAATTGCGACGGACCGGGACTCGAACCTGGGACCTGCTTCGGCCGCAGGTGTGCGAGCACAGAACCACCCTTCTCGAGTCCCGAAGCCCGTACACGACAACGTATCAATAAATGGTATTTTGGGATACGCTGTTGAGTTTTATATTGACCATTTCCTTTGCTTCAATCTCATCTCGATGACGTAGCTTCGACGTTATGTTGTCATATTGTGGATTTTACAAAATGTACGTTTACGGGGCAAACTGGCAAAAGACATTCGTATATTATTTTATAAGATTTAACTAATAAGAATGTAACTCTAAAGAAGAAATTAAGAAATTAAGGATTAGTACCAACGTTTAGATATTCGTATATATTATTTATATGTTTTCGTTGCTAGCTTTAATTTGTATAATCGTTAAAACATTTGCATTTGCCTGTTTAAACTAGCTACAAGTTTTCAGCGATACAATTGTTAATGATTACATGAGTAACAATATACATACTACAGAATTACTGTTGGTGTGTTTTTCATTTAGGTAAGTAAGTTCTAGTATGTAAGTTATGTTGTACCAGACCTGTGAACAGGTAATTAATTTATCTCTTTAGGATTTTCCTTTGGAACATATTCAGGTTTAATACATAAATTAAACAATTTTTTCGAATAATTGACGAATTACCTCAGATATCAAATTCAATAAATGATTAAACGTTTGAATTGGTCTTGAAACAAGTGGTACAAAACTTATATATTTATATGAAGAAAATGAGTTGGTACTTCTGCAGCAAGAAAAGCTACTAATCATTTGAATGTAGTATGATAGTCCCATTACACTATTTATCTTATTTAAAACACCTTTTCGATATCCGAGCCTGCTTACGGGATAATTCTAAATCACTTGCATTGAAGGACCCGTTTATAAGAGCTATTTGCTGCAAAATATGCCTACGTGCTCATAGCCTATGTGCAAAGGCCAGACTAAGCCTGTCTACAAACACTCTTCCAAGAGCTATTTTTATTCTCAATAAATTTCCAGGGCAAATGAAACAAGCAAGAGAGCCTCTTAATATGATGTAATATGTTTGTACAAATAGTATACAATAATGTGTAATACACATTCTTGGTATTGGTGTAAATTTTAGTTTTAAGTGTTGTATGAATACGTATCTGCAAATATTAAATAATGTGTGACCTTCGTAAATATTTGTATAAATTCTATTTATAATAGCGACATGGATATGTACATTTGTAATTAATCTCTAAGTGTATAGATGTTATGCATATGCTTAGTTACATACCCCATTCGAATTTGTAGTTTAATTTTGGAATGGCCTAATTTTCATTTATAAATATATAGTGTTTAAAATGTGATTTTTTAAAAATTTTTTTTGTAATTTGTCTGTACTGACTTTCGTGAAAATTTGCTTTTGAACCTTGCAATCAATAATGTGAACGAGCAAATAAAAATTAGCTTCTAGGCGAGTGTCCTCTTAGAGAATAGAAGTACAAAAATATTTACGTTTCATCTTTTGAATGTTTCCAATCGCGCATTTCCAAAAACCAACTTATATTGTATGATTCGAAACCCAAAGTTTTTAACAAATGGTCTCGGTGTGTAGGATCTAATGTAGCAATGTACTCGCATACGTCGTGAGGTTCCCGAGTCCTCTAGGGAATATAGTACGTGCCGAGGAAAGAATTCTGATTGGTCAATGAGTGCGTACGTGCTTTGTTTTAAGCATCTTCTATTTCCCCTCGCAGACATCGTCAAGCGAGGGTGAGAAACGAGATAAGAAGCCCCGAAGCGCTGTCTCTCGGTCGAAGAAGGAACGTCATGGAACAATTGAGAGTGAAGACACTTGAAGACACTCGAAAGAGCTGACAGTAAACAGGGAGCTTTGGCAAAGATAATGAGAATAAATCTACGGAAACCTCCAAATCTCAAGGTGCTACAGCTCATCCACATCAAGAAAGATAACTTTCCAGTTACATCTTCCGGGACCGGGGGAGAAAGTTTGGTGAAGAAAGCAAGATTATTACGATTGCGAAGAAGAAATAAAATTAGCAGAATCGGATTTCATTGTTCACTGTCTACCGGAGAATAAAGGTCTCAAAATCCAGAGGGTTATGTCTACTTCGTAACATCCACACCAATGAGCATGAATCAGATACTGTCAAAGAAAGAAGATTCTCTGCAGTTAATGACAGCTAAGAGTATGATAATGCAGCTGCAGGAGGAAATAAAGCTTTTAAATAAAGTTTCCTCGGATATTTAAATTATCGTATTGTGTAGGGCCAGCGATGTGAAATCTAAACAGCGACAGCATAAAACTACAACCACATCTGCATGTCAACACAATCCTTGGAGAAGAGGTTTTATTAAACAAACGAATTTAATTACTAGAAGAACGAAGAATGAATTCTTTTGGGATGGCACCTCACAAATATTTGAACGAAGTAAGGAAAACATTCTTAACATTCCAAAGTCCTGCTTATACAAACCATGCACGTGGGGGATAGTGTCAGTAGATGAGGAGAAAAGTGAAGAAATAATTTTCTTCGTATAGCTTACACCCAACAAGAGAAGTAGTGTAGTGGCAGCGCATACGATCTGATGATCACTGAGAAGAATGTGGGTTCGATGACTTCTTGGCCGCGGTTTCCAGCTGGTGTTTCCCTCTGCGAGAGGTGTCCTATTGATCTCGTCATTCTGCATTCAATATATTTTGCAACGTCGGCAAATGCATTTTGCATGTGAAAGCATGAAGGAGAATTTGGGTCCATCTGATAGAGAACTAAAGATACGTGGCCATTTCTGTCAGTTCTAACGGAATATTCCTTTTATTATTTTCCCATGTTAGTATCATCTTTCCAAGAATTACTACATTAAGTCAGAGAAGACATACCGCTACATGAAACAAATCCGAGACACTCAAAATCTCCTGAAATATAAAAGAGTGGTCTTAGAGTAATAGAAAACTGTGCATTTTTTGATAATTGGTTAAACTATTACTGGAACAATTAATTTGTTATTTAGATCCTAATACAGAGAAGTATTATATGAATGAAGTCGTAATTTATTGTTTACAAAGAATATTTTTCTGAATATTTCACTTTTTCAAATTGACTTCATTGTTTTAAGAAATATTGCGTAGATGTATCATTTTACGCAATCAATTTAAATCGCAGTCCCATTCGTACATGTCAATATAATTATAAAATGTAAGAACTTCATAAATCGATCCAAGAATCTATACTCACTATACAAGCTGGTGGAAAATTATTAATAGTTTCAATTTTTCTATTGGAAAAAATAAATAAACATTTGTAATATTTAGAAAAGAAAAGAACTAACTTCTGACAACATGTGAAGAATACTTCAAATACTTCAGAGACGAAGAGTTTTAAAACTTTCCAATACTTTTTTGCTATCGAATAACTTGATCTACAACTTGATGAAAAGCCTTCTTATACTTTATGCTTTAACATGGCATAGGTAAGAACTCTCAACTCAAAACAATTTTTACTAAAAATTTTCAATTCATCTCGCAAACTCGTAAATAAGTTCACAAATGCAACTTAATCTAAAAATATTTTCAAAAACTAAAAAAAAACTCGTAATAATTTATTATCTTAGAACCGCAAAAATGAATCAAAATTGTGTTTTCTAGTTTTCGTCTTCAGAGCAATTTCGGCCATGTTTGCCCTATTTTATACAAAATAAATATCACAATCAGATTCAGAATGGGATTCAATGAAGTTGTAGATCTTGCGTCTGACTGCGACACTTTTACTCTTCGTGAGGCGACCGAGAGATCGAACCGATTCAGCGAAGGACTTTGTCAGTCAGGTCGAGATGGTGACGAGTCGGGACTCGTGAAATGATCGCAGGGGTGTTAACCACTACACCACCCGTTTATCTTCCACAACTGAACACCAGACCTGAGTGAGACACATCCCTATGCAGGAGATAAGTGAACCAGTGGTCAGAGGTCAGGGAGTGATGACTTATTTTATTCTTTTACATACATGTCATATTCCTCCTTTCGTTTTTATCTACACATAGCTGAGAGAGAGAGAGAGAGAGAGGCGTCTGGCGATTTCCCATTCCTCACAGGTCGTAAGTGCCGTCGCTGACCCACGTGCTCAGCATGCGTTGCCTTCTTCACCTGAGGGAATCCCCTCCGCAAGTCAACTGCTCGAGTGTTTCTTTCGGGACCTCAACCGACCAATTACGAATCAATTGCCGTCATCCCTCCCTCCCTCCTTCATCAACCCCTAATTTCCTCACTACCTTCCCTCCCTCTTAACATCATCCCCCCAGGGCGACGGAGGGAAGAAGAAAGGCACAACACAGAAATCAAGAAACACTCGACAATCGTGGATTTATTCCTTTATGCTATAAAGAATCAAAGCTATAAAAATATCAATACTCATCAATATTTTCTGGAAAAGCTAACGCTACTCAAGAATTAGTAGGTTTTACACAACCCAATGTAGGGCTTGATTTAATAAATCATCTCCTTGTCTACTGACTCAGCTTACTCGCTTGGCTATGCATTTTGTGAGAGTGCCGGATCTACTAGGATGTGAATAAACCCAGGATCAATTAAACAAGGAACAAATAAATGGTTATTTACTAAACATTGACTACAGCTGTATTCAATCCCCACAATAGAATACACACAAAGGAAGCAAAATACCAGTCAACAACCGAGAACATCTCATTGACGCTTGGAACGAATACAGAGAAAGACTCGCAGTTTGAATGAATAGAAATACAAAATGAAATACGGAGTATCGAGAGCGAATCATGAATTGCAAAGAATTAATTTAGAGACCTCAAGAATATAGAGCACGGAACAGAGAACGTTTCGTGAACATAAAATGTTGAAAAGTATCTGAAGGTTACTTGGAATACAATATTCTGGTTCTTTACGTCGGAGCGCATAGAAGATTCCAGCCGACGCTGCACGAGAAGAATCCCTAAATAACATGTGAAAATTCAAATTTACGAAGCACGCTGCCAGCCTCTACGCTGAGTTTTCAAAAATGGCTGTCATGGAGGCGAGCCCAATAAGGTGCAACTTAGTTTTAAAATGATGTCACCATGGGATATATTTAGAACGATGTCAGGGTGCTCATCCGCCCTCATTGGTTGGTCAAAACGGCCATCACAGCATCCGTCGAGGTAGCCATGGGCCGTAGCGGCCTTCGCCTTCCCACGCGGTTGCTCTTCCACTGGTAAAAAGTAGCTTTGACTGCAGCGAATTTATTACTTTCAAGAATATTGTTGAGAAAATAATAATTATGTTGGAAGATGGGAACTCAGAGGAAATTAATACATTGGAGCCGTAACAATGCTGCACTCTTTATCAGGAAGAAAGTCACCCAATTTACAGAGTTCCGTTAAGTTCGATTCTGGGTTTATTTCTCCTCGTAAAGAGGAAGTGGATCTGTACTTTACAATAATTACACTCGCGTTAAAACACTCAGAATTAGTGAGTGATTAGCTGCTGCAACGAGGTGCTTCCAAATTCATTTCCTCTCTGCGGTTTTGAAATAATTTAAATACCTATACGATACGTATAGGGTAGTAGCAAAATGCATCATATGCCACCCATCATATTACTAGAATTTCTCACTAGTTCACGTGGGATGTTTGGCATCATTATCAAAAAATGATAAATTATCAGACGTTATTTTGCTGCTCATACTAAAACGTTTTTTTTTATCGATAACATACACTGGAAAAATACACGGACATGCAATAATAATAATAATAATAATACAAAACTACAATAATAACGTACCAAGAATTGAAATGAAATCATAAAACTCACTTGCTAAAAACTTCCTCGATCTCAGGAACGCGTTATTTTCTCAGATCGCTCGCTCTGTATTTGTTTCCATTCATTCTCCCTTGTTTTACTAAAATAAAAAATAAATAAAACTTGTACATATCATGACTCCTTATATTTTCTCATTGCAGAGAGAGAGAGAATACACACACACACACACACACGGCGTCGCATTTTGCTATTCCCCTCGCAGCGTCCCCACGCCCCCCACTCAAGTGGTCAGAGGGAAGCAGTGGTAGTCAGTCGCCTTAATTCAGCGTGGGAGGGANCTATCGCTTCGGGGGGGGGGGGGTTGGACAGGGGGGAATAGCAAGTGACTGACTGACGAGGGATACTCTCTCTCCTTCTTCTTCTTCTTCTTCTTCTTGTCACAGGAAGCGTGTTTGTACTGAGGAAGGGAACATTGAGCTTGTACTTCAATTGGTAGCTCCTTCTCAAGCACTACACTCTTTTTTTTTCTTTTTTGTGAATTCGATGCTTGTTTGTGAAGATGGTAGACGCTAACAAAAGAACAAAAGGCGTCCACGTGAAATTAAAGAGAGAATGACAAGTAAATACACGAGCAACACGAGTACATGGATAACACAGGAGATTCTGTCACTTCTTATAACTATGTTATATTAAATGAAAATGGGAGACGGGACCAAGATTCGAACTCGGGACTTTGTGCTTAGCGCGTTCATGCTCTTACCAACTGCGCCACCCCATTTGCCTTTCGCGTCTGTCTTCCATTTTCAAAGTTCGAATCTCGGTCCAGTCTCCCATTTTCATTTAACATAACAATTAATCTGTTATCTGGCGATCAGGTTCACCGCAATTTAAGAGATTTCTACTTCTTATAACACTACAGTATTTATTTATTTAATGCATTTTGGTCAGGTTGAGGCCATGAGACCTGCTCTTCCACCTACCCGTTGGGATTTGGGAAGGAGACATGTTGGGTGGACCGAAGTACGTGAGAAAAGACGGTAGCACGTAGAGCACCGCAGCGGCTGTCAGTTTATGTTTTGTTTTGTTTATGCTTTGGATTAATGAACTTTACTCTCATTTATTTGTCAATGTCAACTACTAGATCAAATGTTGGAAATTTATTTCATATTCTCGAGTGCTCCGTTGAAATTAATAGGGTAGAGAGGTGTTTTATTACTTTTCAATTTCGTACTTTAAATTGATAATCACAATATCATAAACTGGGTCAGGCCAACAAATTTCTGGTATTTCCCCATGAATTCGTATACTAGAATGCATTATAGTAATTATATTCTTTCGATTATGAAGAAGTAAATCCAAATATCAATCAACGTGCTTTCAAGATCAATTACATAAATATTAACATCTTGGAGTTCACTTCATCCCATAACTACAGTATTTTTCAGAGAATGAATAAAAGTATGATTCTTTTTATTAATAAAAATATCCGAATTATTGAAGATCAATGAAAGAGATCACATGTAGATTATATATTGATGCATAGAGGGCAGCAGAATGGAAGAATATGTGAATGGAGATGCTGGAATATAAGTCTTCTTGACTAGTGAAGAGTCGTTCGTCCGCCCGCTTTGGTGATTCTTCTCAACGGAATCAGTGGAATCAGTGACGCAATGATCGATATAATAGCAGCCATCGAAGGTTGTGTATTCGTCTCCTTTCAGTTACGATGCTAAAAAGAGTAGAGAACCTATTTTCGACGGTTCGTGGAAATAAAAAAAATAAAAATAGTTTAAATTGTATTCCCCAAATAATATTTTACAAAACCAAATTGCTCCTCCTCTAGCTAAGGTTTTAACTCATTGCTCACTCATTGCGAAGTCTCCACTCCGGGTTCAATTCCCGGCGGGGTCAGAAAAAAAAAGGTGCGACTACTGAAAAGAGAACTCTTCTATCCTCCTCTCGTACTCCCTCCTAGCTATTACAAATTCTAGCTGCTCCTACTAACTAACTCTATTACCACCCCCACGTGGTCCAAGTTGTCGGTAAAAACCCACTAACAATAGCCCACCCACCCCCTACCACCTACCTCCTATCGTCCAATGTACTTAGCTACATCTCCCATTTACAAATACTACAAAGAAAATAAATTACCAAAGAAAGTATGCTTAGAGGCCCACAACTCGAAGAAATTAGACGCATACACTTTAGGAAACATTCAGAAAACCTATTAGTTTTTAGGCATACGGGGCGTATTAGTAAATGTTTCATGTGATTTGCGAATGCACCCTTAAATGATCTTCATCTTCTATTTATTTAGTTTACAGTTTATGCTAAAATTAAAGTAATACTTCTATTCCAAGATTTCCGTGTATATACTTACAAACTTAAAATGTTGTTGTTTATTTCCATAAAAAAGCTTCATTTCCCTGGATTAACTACAAATTTATCTTGTGCCGAAAACAATTACACAATCAGCAATGTTCGGGAAGAACGTAGCATTTCCTGAAAACCCATCTTTGTGTCCAAGCGTATATTCACCAGGGTGCAATTGAAATATGACTTCATTATGCGATTTCAAAAGGCTATTGATGAGGCTAGACTTTGTTTCCATTCATCATACTCTTTCGAACTTTGTTGGTGGCTTCCAGTTGTCGTGTTATTAATTTCAGTTTCCCCTACGACCAGCAACAACAGCTGAGTGCACAAAAAGCGAGTTTCGGTTCGATTTTCTAGTTTACAGATTGAGATTAGGTTTTCAAATGCACCACATAGAAGTATGTGACATTTTTACTAGCTTCAGTAGAGAAAAATACAAAATTATCAATGCAACTTTCAAAGTTATTCTATTTTATCCAAGGAATAGTTATCTGTTCATGAACGTTTCTGACAACTCAAAGAGAAGTAACTCAGTCATTTCATTTTCTTCTATTAGAATGTTTTGTATCCATCGTCACGTTTGAAATCTAATGTTTTCCGCGTTATCATAATACGCCCCCCCCCCCCAACCACGTTCACGGAAAAACTAACCATCCGCAATTGAGTTGGTTTTTATATGATTTTTGATACACGAGGTACTCTTTGACACAAAACTGCACTCTAGCGTGTTTTTTTACTGAAAAATTGTTTTTATAATACCTTTAAATTGAGAACCCCTAAATACATTTTTACTTTTGCAAGATTAACACTTTCACGTCATTGCACGAGACAAGTGAATAGAAATAACGCGATGTTCACTTCGATGTTCAGTTGAGCGATTCGACTCTGTTCGGAAACAAGGTCCTTCAGTTAAAGTACTCAGAGGTGTTTCTTTCCCTCCGAAGTTCCATCAACAACAACTCAAAACCTATTTACTTCTGGGAATCGATGAAGAAAGGGACCGATCGCAGAACCAAAGCCACGATGGGACAACAACAACAACAACACAACTTCAATTCCTCAACGTAGAAAATCTATCAAAAGACAGGAACGTGTTTGGGTGTTGCTTTTGTATTTCAACAATTGATTTTGTTTTCAAAAACTCGTTTCAAAATGGGTCATTTCGAATATTTTAATCAACTCATGTACGAGGATACAGACCAAGGTGAACTGTGTATACAGTGAAGCGATAGAGATGGCATTATTACATAATCTAATAATTTTAATATAACAAAATACAGGATAATTAAATTAATTATATTATGTTGAATAAGGATGGGAGACAAGACAGATTCGAACTCGGGACTTTCAGTTAGCGCTACCAGCTGCGCCACCCCGTTCACCTCTCGGCCATATCGACATTCAACTGAAATAAACTTAGAAAATCTTAAATAAACTAACTAAACTTAATTCAATTTAAATCAGCTTAAAACTGAGCTGAAGCTAAACTGAAGGTTCCAAGTTCGATTCTCACTCGACGTATCATAATTTATCTTCGTGGAATTCCAGAATGTGCAACAGTGGAGAGACAGCGGTGCAATCGGAGGCAGTGAATCGATCTGTCGACGAAAGGATCCAATATACTGAAAAGGAGGCTGGGAACAAAGACATCTCGCGTCTCTCATGCGCTCACGATTGACTCCAAGACGAGCTCTATGTCAACTCGAATGAATTGTCTTTCTCTCTTTCTCTCTTTCTTGTTCCTAGCTACTTCTTCGAGATGGCATGAGCGACCCTAGTGTCTGTTTTTGAATTTTTTTAAAAAAAGAATGACACCATGGTTCGACCCTCACTACGTAACAAATAGATTTTATTATTTTTATGAGTATTACTGTACAATATTTTGTATCAACGCGTCTGATAAAATTTACACCATGCCTAATGTTTTAAGAAAACCATCTTACAGTTTGAGCTCTAATGGATAAAGCCTCTGTAGAGATAGTTTTAAAATAAATTCCCGTATACTTTCTAATAAATTGATATAAAACTATCGCAAGTGTCACATATTTAATATAGAATGGAGCTGTAAAAAATGGCTAGCCTTACGGAGTGACTGAAAAATTTATTCATAACGCCGTGTAATTTGAATCTGACGGCCATTGTTATTGGATAACTAAGACGGGAATATGCATGACGGAACTACAGTTGTCAAACCAGAGACAATTTTGCAACTAAATTTTTTTCAGTTTAAACAGTGTGAGTACTGATTCGCCATAATTCACGAATTACTTTTTTATCATTTTAAAACTTAACTTCCGAGGAAATTTTGTACTCGTCGTCACACCCGAGTGAAAGTAGCAGCTGACAGAGACACGAACCAGGAACCTCCGGATATGATGTTTACAAATGAAAGAAAAAGAAATAAATACACGTCGAAAGATGAGAGAGAGAGACAGAGAAAAAGGGATGAAAGAGAAAGAAGTGGAAAGTTATAAACAGAAAACCCTGGTAACGGCAGTTGTTAAGGTGCGAAGAAACGTTAATACGAATCCTATGGCTTCGGGATAAATCTGAGTATTCAAAAGTAATATTTTATAAAAAGTTATGAAATCTTTTTCGTACATTAAGACAAAGTGAGAAAAATATTTCTTTTAGTAATCAATAAGAATACACTGACATATTTTATACTGCTAGGGATTGCTCATGAGGTATTTGTGTAAATGATCATAAAAATAAAAGGGATTGTGCATGACAAATAACTTTCATAGCTGACGATTGCAACCATCCTCCAAAGAATCGACATAAAAGAATATCTGCATTCGTTAGAAGAACAGCAGTTGAAGCCTTTTAACACGAAACTACGATATGAGAGAAAAAGGGAAGAGGTGCTTTTGGAGATGGGAGTTCACAAAGAGCAAAGCCATTGGAGTGGAAGCGTAGGTAGAGGGGAGTGTTATCAGGCGAAAGGCGGCGAAAGGTGGTCCTCCCTCCCTCCCTCCCTCCACACACGCTATCTCTTTCCTTTCAAACGGAGAGGAGCGTTGAACAAGTCAGCCAAGTGCTCAGCGAAGCAGCTGTCGCGCGTTTACGAGGAATACGATGAATACACTTCGCAAACCAATGCATTTCTTCTTCTGCATTCAAAAGTATCAGATGTGAAGGAAATAAATAAATACATAGATAAAGAAGTGTCTGTCTGTCTGTCAGTAAGCTACTTAACCACTGAATCCATCTTTATGAAATTTTGCGAGGAGATAGTTTAGATGAAAGTAGGATGAAAGTTGGCCAACTTTTATTTTTTTTAATATAAGAAAAAAAATTGAAGTTGAAGATAAATGTCGTTGATTTTGGGCCATATTCGCTAACGCTGCTTAAACGGTTCGAGATAAATGGCAACTATGAATGGTGAAAGTATTTGTTCATCTCGAAGAGTTCTACAGAAAAAGTCCGCGACAGCATCTAATGTCTATCTAATAAAGTTAATTTAAATTATCGCAAAAAATATTGTTACATGTTATGAAAAATAGAAAAGTTGAGATACTTTGATTTAAGAAGGAAAAAGTAAATCTTCATCAAATTTAATGGGTTCATTGTTTTGTGCATTTAACAAAGATAAAAAAACATCTTTAAATCGTAAAGTTTGGACGAATGGTTTAGATTTTAGACGAGTTTTAATGAAATGATGCAACCGCGCTGCCCCACTTGTATCTCAGTTGCATCGGAAGCAAAAATTCGACCTGCCAGGCTTCCTTCCGGTGAGTGGGTTCGTCGGTCTAACGAGTAAATTCAATTCCGGACGACGCCGGGTAATCTGCTAGTACTAATAATGTGTCTGTCTTTTTTCTACTTTATCACGAATAAACACCTTAACCCATCTTTATGAAAATTGGAGGGGAAACAGTTTAGATGTACAGGATGAACATAGGCTAACTTTTATTTTTTAAATACATGAAAAGAAAGATATCGTTTTTGACGAAATCTGATAAAAAGACTCATATATTCGCTTACACTGCCTGAACTGTTTAAATCGCAAAATTTACACGAATAGTTCAGATTTTACAAGAATTTTAAATAAATGGTGCAGCCGCGAGATAGTGTAATGTACTATACACAATCAAGTTTTGCATTAAATTTGTATTATCATGGATTTGAATAAATTAGGATGCTGTTCATGTTTTAAAAAAACCTGTAAGTAAAAGTAGTTTTGATCCGACAATACAGATATATTTTATTTTTTCCTGAGTAAATGAAGATAAGTCTAAGAAAAATTCGGGGCAAGGCCGCGAATCAGCAAGTGCAACAATGCAAAGTATCCAGATGAATAACGCAAAGACGTACGACATTTCATGGACTCGTAGAACATGTTTTGTGCAACACACAAACTCACAGCGTTTCCACTCTCGTTCGAAAGAAGTTAATTGTTACAAACGTTACATATGAGATATGACATTCAAAAAAAAACACGCGCTGACACTGAAAAAACCTATTTGGTTTTATAGAGAGGATACAAAATGTCTTCACATGTTATAATGTGTTCCATCTGACGACGTAGATGACTTCGTATCACGAAATACGGAGCATCCGCCTTGAATTATTTATTTATTTATTTATTTTAATAATACGAATGGCTGTTTCTTAAAATCAATTAAAATTTGATTCGATCTAAAAATCAATCGTCTCGTTTGAGCTCAGCTGCATCCGGTGTTTGCCGTTCATCAACATCATCATCGTAGACTTTTGGTAAAAGTTTTTATGATTTGAAAACTTATGTACTTGAATTACGCATTTTGTGCTAACTTCAATAAACACACAGAACACAATGGTGAAAAAAAATTGTGTTTTAAAAAGTTTTAAAATTGGTTACTACTGTAATTAACGTCCAATTAAATAAAAAATACGAGACTTAGGACCTTTTTATATATTTTTGATTAGAAGCTAACAACAAAGTTTCGACGTTTAATTTTAATTTTAATTTTGTTGTTGTTGTTGTTATTTTTCCACCCGATGACGACTTCCAACAAACTCAAAATGTTGTGACCATTTTTTAATCACAAAATCACTAAATCACTGTCCGTCCATACAAGGTCTCGCATTAATTATTTAATTTAAATATAGGATCATATTAACAATCTATGTTTATCGACATATGAGGAATGTATCAATTCTCACATTTCGTAAGTAATGTGCCGTTATAACGATTGTCCAATAAGTAGTTATATTTTTTATTGTCATTCAACTCTGAAGATATTTACTTTTACAAAATTCATCCTAATTGATAACTGTTTCCAACACCGTTTCTCTCATTACATATTTATTTATTTATTTAATTACGAATCATAGAAAATGACTAATACTAGAAGCAAAACGCTACAGACGCGTAGGAAACTAGTAAAACGTAAAAAACTTTACATCCTTTTATTCAAAAAATATGGTTTAAGTCTTTTACATCCTTTTATCGTGAATTATCATAAAATTTATTCAGTGATTTAACATATTTTCTAAAAATTAATAATTAATACTTAATAATTGTTAAAATCCAGGTTTTAATTTTTTTCTTTGTAGATTCAGAATTGCACAATGTTTTAAGCTCTTTGGGAAGATTATTGTGGAAGTTAATTGCCTTAATATAACAATTAGTAATACTATTTGAATTAGTGTACTTTCTCATCATTCATCATAATGGAAAAATATGTTTTTCCAAACTGCGCAGAGAGGTTTTAATTTAGTGCGCTGTATTTTGCTTAAGTACACTGAGGTGCACAAGACGCTATTTCGGAACAGAGTCACGTTCAAAGGCGACGAAACAAAAGCAACTCAAAGCGGCGACTGTTCTGACGTCACCTCGTCACGTGGTCTGAACTGAGATACGTCGAGACATATTTTCTGCTCGTGGAGGACAGTTTACTCGCGTAGCAAAATGAGTTGAAAGGAGGGAGACAGAATAGAAATGTAAATGCATTTGCGCTAAAAACTATTACAGGTTCCATTATTTTAATGTAGGTATGGATTCATATGTGTATCATATGATGGGAATCTGCTAGTTCGAACTCAGGGTGAGAGGGAAGTGAGCTCTTCTCATATACTAAGGTTTAATTTAAGGCTACGGGTTTAATTTCCATCTTTATTTCTTTTCTTTTGCTCTGGACCTTCACTTACGAACGTGCACGATACGTACCATATTATTCTGTGGTTTTTAATACCTTTTTTATATTTTTAAATACTTTTTACATTTTTAGTACTTTAGACATTCCGTTGATTCTTTGCCTCTTGTAAATACTCTATGTTTTGTTGTCGTCTCCATGATTTTCTATATGATCCGTGTATTCTGTGATTTTGATTCGTGTAAGCTCTCGTTCTCTCTCTTCCCAATGCAAGTGATTTGCTTTTCGTTGCTTTTGTCTCACGACGATGGCCCCCGTAACGTCGTCCAGACCGTTATATTGATTTGAGAATATTAGTACATTCTCTACAGACGCAATTAAAATATGAATAAAAGATTATAGAGTATTCCTGATGTCAAAACGAAAGAATATTTACCTTAAAAATAAAAAAGGAAATAAATTATTCCGGAATTTAAAAGAAAAGAAAAGTAAGTGTACAGGTGTATTATAGAGCGAATGCCAGTTTTTATCCGGCGTCATAAATCGCGACGAGCGATTTCAAAAGAAGAAATGAATTTCACCTTTTCGAGATAAAAGAAATGTTTTTAAAACATTCTCCGGAATTAAAAGAGCAGAATGGCCGAAGGGACCTTTAAATCTAGAACATTATTCCTCTCGAGGGGGAAGAAAGAGAAGTGGAAGAACTGAGATAGAGGCGGCGAGAGGAGAAGAGTGGGAAGTCAATGAAGAAGAAGAAAATAAAGAAAATTGGGTCAAACAGAGAGACAGAAGCGATCTTTTTTTTCTTTTTTCTTTTTTGTAAGGTAGAGTCTTGTCCAAAGAAAAGTCTGTGTCTGTCACAAGCGTTTCTCGAGGCCACTGAAGGAAGGCTGCCACTGAGAGTTTAAAAGAATCCAAGTTTAAAAGAAGAACAAAATATCTCGCGGTATCGTTTCAGATTTAATTAATTAAAATTTTAATGACAGTGTCGCACAAAGTTTAAGAGACAAGAGCACCGGAGGGGTAGTTCTAAGCATCGCGTCGTCTTTTGGACCTCGGGCAGGAGGGTGGGGGGTGAGTTTTCATTACCCTGCCCACCCGAGGCACAAGGGTCGTGATTCCAGTGTGCAGAAGATGGGCTCCTTATCTTCACATTACAAATTAGGAACTTGGTCTTAGAGAGAAGTACGGAAGGGCATATAGCTCCTCACTTCTCCATTACCCTCCGCAATATAATTATGTGGAACCTACAGCTTACGCCCCCTCCCTCCCTCCCCCCACCCGTCTCATCATCTCGTCCACGAGTGTGTTTTAATAAACACGCCGCTTCTAATTGCATTGTAGCTGTAAAATCTGGATGATATTAACGGCACATAAACCTAATTAAGCTCGAAGAAGAAGAAGAAGACGTTGGATCACCGCATCCTCGCCTGTTCCTTCCTTCCTTCCTTCCTCCCACCCTTTCCTTCCGAAGGGCAATAGTCGCCTTCAGGGAAGGAAGGGAAGAAGCGGAGGGATGCGCGTAAGCGCTCCACGTTTACTTCCCCTCAGATTGGATTATGCGGTGTATTACCCGTGGAATCGGTTTCCTGTTGTACGAAATCATGAGGACGAAAAGAGACACACTCTCGCGACGAATTTTTACGTGAACGAACGAATCACTCTCGCTCTTCTTTCAAATTGATTGTCTTCATTAAGGAATTTCTTTCAGAATATATTACGAATTATGTAACATTGAACGAAGCAATTCTTCTACCTTCCGTTGACGTTGACCAACCGTTAGAAGGGAGAAAAATAAAGTAGGTAGGAATTTTAAATTTGAATTTACAAGTATTCATGTTTTCGCATGGCGAGTTTATTTTTAGATAAAAATATGCGAATTATTACGCTTAGTTTTTTAGTCCCCTCATTTTTAAGAGGCGATATCATTTAACGTAATAGAATTTTACATGTTCTAGGTTTTTCCATAAATTTGCTTAAAGTAACATTAAAAACTTGGAAATTACTTATGTCTACTGAAGCTCAAAAATGTTTAGTTATTCCAAATTAACGATAAACTAATATTTTTTTTAAATCGAACACTCTTTGTGTAATTGTATGATTTGGAATTAAATCTTCTCACATCTACAATAAGGAACGAAGTCGCAAGATAATATTATTACTTTGACGAAATAGTTCCCGCATTAGCTCTTCTACACAACCTACCGACATATTTTTTAAAGCGATGAATCCTCTCAGCGACGACTCTTTCAACGTTTTGCATTTTTCGCAGAAGAACATTTATCGGTTTCGTGTTAACGCAAAATATTAATTTAACGCAAGTAATTAATTCAATAACTCTCTCACCGCGCGTCCAGGCGAGAGCTGAAATCTGTAAATGTTTATCTGATGGTTATTTATGATCTAGAGACATTTTGGTTTCAGATGCGATTTGGCGAAAGTAGAATGGAGAGTAATCTCTCTAACGCAAAAAAAAAACAACAACAANAAAAAAAACGGAAAACTCCCTTTTAAATGATTTCTCATTTTATTCATTTTGAGACATGGTAAAACAGATAAAACATGAAATCGAATCTTCTCGGAGCCGCGGTTAAAAGCTACCTCCTGTGCCAGTGCTTCTACAACGAAAAAGAAATGATTTTAATAAAAGATAGATTCATCTTGTTCTCTATCACGCCATTCACGTAGCACTTTCAAAATAACTCTTTGATTGTGTTGCGCCTTATTATTCATACGAGTTAAGTGTTACGTGTACTCAACCTTGGCACGGTACATAAATTATGAATCCCCGCCCTGGACCGGGTTTTTCTCCGGTTTTCCTCCGGGTAGAGGCGGATAATTTTATCGGGCTCTCTAGGTTACTGTCTACGGGAGATGACTTTTGAAATAATAAACATCCAATTTAGATTTATTTTAATAGTTACAATTTATCTCGCAAGATGGGGACGCAACAAGTGAAAAAACTAATGAAAAAAGTTTAGAAATTAATTCTTTTTTTTTTTTTGTATTTTATGAAATACAATTTTTTGGTATTCTGTTTATATTACAACACGAATCTAACTATTTTTATTCTTATCTTGGGAGTAAAGTTTTGAAACGTCAAATCCTTAGAGCTTTTGAAGCGATTTGATGGAATACGTCCCTTTGCTTTTGCTTCCGGAGAGTGAAATTAGTGTATTGTCTTCCACGAGGTCGTACGCCAATTTATAACCAATTTATAACAATAATTTTATTATTATTATTTTATTCCGTTTAGGATGTCAGCTCTTTCTGTTGGTCGTAGTGAGGTACGGGCTACACCAAGTACACTCACTCTGGATGATCCAAAAAAAAATTCTAACTATTCTTGATGCGTTGAGCAAAACAGCTTTCTGAAGGTGTACATAAATGGTCTTACGCAATTTTAACATGCTAATACTATTGTGGAGGGAGGTAGGGATGACTCCTGTAGAGGACATTACTACCGGTACTATGTAAACTCTCTCCATGTTTCATATCCTTTGTATTTCTGCCTTAAGGTCACTGTATTTCTGATATTTTTCCTGAACTGTTTTCTGAAGGTTGTTAGTGTTTGGTAGAGCTATGTCTATCAAATATGTTGTCTTTGTTACATAATCTTTTAGCACTATGTCTGGACTGTTGTTATGAATTGAACGGTCCGTGATTATTGATCTGTCATAATATAATTTGCAGTTTGTTGATTCTAAAACGTCACCCGGCTCATATTTGTAATAAGGTGTGCTATTTTCTATAAGACAATACTTTAAAGCTAATGCTTGGTGAAATGTGTTAGCCACCTGGTTATGGCGATGTAAATAATGAGTTTGTGCCAATATATTACAAGCTCCGGTTATATGTTGAATTGTTTCAGAAGCAGTTCCACATTATCATTTTCCATAAGGGGATCCTGCAATATTAGTACTATTATTATTATTATTATTATCATTATTATTATTTTAAGAACACAACGTTTTGACTCTTGATTCGAGTCGTCGTCAATTGTCAAAATATGAGAACAGAACAACGCAACGTGATATTAACTGAAAATATGTTTATAAAAAAGCAGAAATCACAAAAATGTTATAGTATTGAATTGTAAATACTCAATAGCTCTTGAAATATGCTACATTTGTAAAAAAAAATCTTTTTTGCCTATTCATCGCAGAATCTGAATTTACTGCAGAAACGGAGAGTATTAACAGCATCTGAGTGCTGTTATGCGTTATTTTAATCGAGTTACCAATAACTTATTTCAATCCAGTAGTAGAGTCTCAATGACGTACAAAAACGTTTTAGAGGAAGAGATGTTTTGTATCAGATTTATTTATAATCCCATCAAAATTGATCAAAAACGATAACAACTATATGAGATTAATCAATAGATGTAATTTCCCTCCTCTTTAAAATCGTTGACATCGAAATCTCGAAAAGAACTTTTGACTCAAGTGGAACCATTATTGTTTTGTTATTTTTTTTCCTTTCTAACGGTTTTATTAAAATGAAAAGATATGAAGTGGTCAGACGGAAGAGTTTTCGTCAATAAAGGCACTTTTATCAGTATCGATATTTCATTATTACTATTAACACAGGGTTCGTAAAAACTTCTACGGTTGACATGTTACCGGTACATTTAAAAAAGATTTATTATTTAGTTTTAGTTTCAATTTAAGCAAGAATTTAAAAAAATATATGCGCAAAAGTAACTATAAATTAAACCAATTTTTTAAATGAAATGTTCAATTTGAAATGATATGGTGACCTTATAGAATGTTAATAGTACGCGTATTAATAAAAAATGAAACACTTATTAGGTCCAGAGCAACTCTGGGGAATGAAATATAAAAAAACAACAGCCGAGTAGTTTTGTTTATTGAAATGTTTCGGATCACCTTTTTAATATTTCATTTATTGTCTCCACCTCCCAAATTAACAAAAATAAACGCGTCTGGTGGATGGAACTCGCGTCCCGGCGGCGGGTGCGACAGACAGACAGACAGACAGCTGCCCCCGAAAGATCGGACTTCGAAACGAAGCGATCTGCCGCAGTTGTTTGTTGATTCAAGTAATTGCTGACCCACGTAATAACAAGTTTCACGGCGCAGCAAATATCAACTTTATGACGAGACACGATGTCACTATTTATTGCAACGCGGAGGAGGAAATACAACATCGTTTCATGAATTTAAAACTGAGGACTCACTTCACGTTTCTACCTAAAATAAATTCAATTGTGTTTTTTAGTGCAAATAAACATTTAGCATGAGAGTGTACGTTAATAATTATATTAGACAAACACAATGTGAAGGTTCCGTGCGTTGTTTTCCAATTGAATGCACACTCAGGAATGGAAGTTACGTCAAATTATTACATATCATCGTCAAAAGAAGATATTTCATGTGCAGTCAAATGTGTTATATTCAACATAGAAATCTCTTAGATTACGGTGAACCTCACCGCCAGGTAACAGATTAATCATGTTACGTCGAATGAAAATGGGAGACGGGACCGGGATTCGAACCCGGGACCTTGAGCTCTACGCGCTCATGCGCCTACCAACTGCGCCATCCCGTTCGCCTCTCGGGCCCGTCTACCATTTTCATTCGACGTAACATGATAAAAATGTGTTATATTCAGTTAAAAGGATTCCTAAAGGTAAACAACTTGAAAATTTTTCTGCCGTTTTGTAAAAACAGGTATTATGGTTCAATTCTTTACTCGACGTTGTTCAATTTATCCAACTGGCAGACTTTAATTTTTTCTTTTTAACCCACCCAGCAGAGTGCATTAATAAGTTTAAACAAATTTACTGACGATTTTGGACGTGGGCTGTAGGCAGAGGAGGATCCAAGGGGTGACTGCCCCCCCCCCCTCCGAAGAATTTGACTTGACTTTGTAAAATACATAAAGGAGCGCGTTCAACTCGCGAACCCTCTTCC
>NNCF01134110.1:96374-108718 GCA_002313205.1 Laupala kohalensis | reverse complement strand
CGTTTTTGAAAACACAAGCGCAAATGCAAATAAATCCTTCGGCTGCCACAAATGTATTTCGTTTCCACTATTAATGATGCGGGTGATTCCTCGGAAGACGAAACCATCCCTTGCTGGATGCACCCCTGACTGTTGTGCTCTTTGAGATGGTTGCGCATCTGAAGCAGTTGCTCTGTCGGACTCTGTAATATTACTCCCCTTCAATCTTCATTGCTACCTTCCCTTTCAAAAATACGTTTTCCCTTTTATACACGCTCGGTATGAGGGCGATGCCATAGCGCCAGGTAGTTCATTCTCACAGAAGGGCGCTGTGGCTCCCTCCAACATTCCCTTGGATTACATTTTTTTCTCTATTCGCAGCTGAAAGATCAAGTCATGTAACAACACAAATAAGAATAGGTACATACTTCTTCCGTGTACCCTACACGTGGAGAATATATGTGATAACTTTCGGTCAAATGGCGACCTGCCGGGACTCGAACCTGGGTATCTTGCTTTGATCGCAAGGGTGTTAACCGCTACACCACAACTGTACACAATTTCCGCCCAGACCTAAACCCCGGCAGACTTGAGACACTTCCCCATACGGGAGATAAGTGAACCACGTGTAGGGTACGCGGAAGAAGGATGCACATAACGAACCTTAACACGTAGGTACGTGTGAAACCGGTTAATCAAGTGCACACAGCAGGAGACTCGGATTCAATTCCTGACTCGAAGCCATTTTCACCTGACCGAAAATTATCCGACTCACTACAGTTCATACTCTGCTTATGATTTCTTTCAAGTCTTAAGGGCACATATTTCAAGCTTTGTACTTTGAATTAATATGCAGTGGCCACGCAGTTTTAACGTTTTGACACTGACTTTAAAAATCCAACTAAAATGATGAATATATCCGAATATATCATGGACATATAAACGAGTAAAACTGTGTCTTGGAAAGACTTATGTTGCAGTTGATAAATAGTTTATCTTAGAAACCCCAACACGTTTATCGTATTTACGACAGAGACGATATGACATGGATGTTTTGGGTTGTCGCTACAATAATCTACATTACATAAATAGACGATGGACATGAGAGAAAGAGTAATATGCGCTGAAACCACTGATTCAAATGAACCGTTATTCTGCCGCTTCGTCTTTTTCTTTTGTTTCAGGCGGAGACATGTTGAGAAGACCTTCCAAGGCATTACGTCAATTATATGTTATTGTTTTTTTAAGTATTGTAAATAATTGAATTTTATTTTAATCTTTATTTCTATGGCAAAACTGGTATATTTTACATTATAATTTATTTCTCTTATTTAATTATCTTTTGTAAATATGTTTATATTAAATGTATATATTCGTGTTCTCACCGTTGGTTTCCCGTGGTTCCCAACGGTGCTCATTTAATCGGTAGTTGCAGCATACTTAAAAGATATTTTATAACTAAATAAAACAAATTAAACATGTTACGTCGAATGAAAATGGGAGACGAGACCGGGGATCGAACCCGGGACCATTTTCATTCGACGTAACATGTTTAATCTGTTACCTAGCGGTGAGGTTCACCGCAATCTAAGAGATTTCTATAAATAAAACAATATTAAAGATGCACTAAAGGATATAAATAATAATAATACGATAAAAGTCACAAGTAAATAAAATTACAATCATTTTAAGTTCAAAACAAAGATTTCCAAAAATTAAAACTGCAACTATCCTGTCAAAGAGAGTGTATATCAGAGCATTGTATGCACAGCCCACGGCTCTACTTAAGGGGAATTTTACAGGCGTACAGGCAACAAAAAGCCTCGACACCCATTTGTACATAAATAATATTTGTAAATAAAGCGCCCTATTGAAATGAAAAATAAATAGATGATAACCGAATGAGATGTCAATAATGGAAATTGACAAAAGATTTCACCTTCTATTGTACCCGTGTAGCCGAACTCTTCCCATACAACTTGGTATATTACACGTTCGGTACATATGCTGAGCATTTGTCAAAATTCTGTTCAAAAAATATTCCTCATTCCAGTCACAGAACTTTGAAACAACAAATCTGTAGCTCCATGGAAAGTGGTTCAAACCTAATTGAAACTTAATCAAATATATTTCAGTTTTAAACTTTTGCAGCAATATTTTTGATTTATCTACGTGTTTCATTCTTCAATTTTTTATCTCTGTAATAAATTGTATAAAATATTTTTTGTACTAATAATTTTCGGTGATCTTTGCCATTTCATAAAATAACCCCAGAAAACTTCGTAATGTGTTCGCATTCTCCTTGACGGTTAATTTTTGTTAATGTTTGTCATTGAAGACGAACTAATGGAAGACAAAATCGTGTATTTTAGCACAGATTTCTAGTGGAATTATTTAAGAAAATGAAACCTTATTGTACTAGACAAAACCCTGGTTGATTTATCATCACTGCAGGGGCAGTTTATTTCAACGAAATATTTAAATGTAAAACCATTTTTACGATTAATACTAAGAATTGTTAACAAAAAGTAATTAACATTTGATGAAAGCAAAGATTAAGTTCAAAACGGTATCCCAAACCCATAACTTGAGAGATTTTTTAAATTATAAAATAACATTAAAACAATACAGAATGATTTATGGTGTGATTAAATATAATATTAAATATTGCTGGAGTTATGCGTTCTTCCAAAGTATGACATTGAGAAGACTGATAAACTGTGTGGAATAATGCTATCATTTTCGTCCATTTCATAATTGCACTATATAGTTAAATACAGCATACAAATGCCATTAGTAACACTCATGTGTCGGTGTGTTTTTTCTTCGTCATTGCTTCGGTATGAGACAAACATGAAAAGTGGATTCATTCCCAAACAAGGTAAGTTATTTTTTTAGAGAAATAAACATAATAGACATTTGTATCCCCTGTGGCCCTATAATGGAGCCAATGCATATATTTGCCCCATCGTCCACCTGAGACTCATCAGGTGAGAGAGCGATCTCCATATTGAAGGAAGGGATCTCCAAAGGGCGCACACCACCCTTCAATGATCTGCACCTGCACCTGCCCTGCGGATCCCTTTATGCGCCATGGAATTCCATCACATTTTGACATCGTATTCCGCTTGAGGCTCCATGTATCTTTTGAGTTAAAATAAAATGNGATCGATATGACTTATACGCTCGTGTCTAATACGTAAAAAGAAAATACTTCACGCACTTTCCAGTTGTCGGAGAAAACCGTAGAGAAATCTGGAGTATTTGTCAGAGCGAAAATTTCATTGTATATCAAAACATCCAAAACCTTTCTAAAAATTAAGTGTAATCACGTCTACAAGGAAGCAACTTTAAAAGATTCTTATTACACAAATTTCAGCTTCGCAGTTCTTTAAGGTAAACAGTACATTTTGTCTCATTGGAGAGTTACGTTTTTAAGCGGAAAGTTTAATCTGAAAGTTTAATTACTGAGACAGTAATCTGATTCAAACTGACTCATAGTTCAATCAAGGAAGTAAATGAAGAAAAGTGGAAGTTTTGGGCGAAATTCTGCAAGATTGATTCCGCTAATTTTAAAATATGTGAAACGTAAGCATCGTTAGCTCTTGAAGAGTCTACTTCGATGTTATAACTCGCCGATATTCTCTCTCTTTCCTTCCATCGATGGTTTTTATTTTTTAACTTTTTCAAGTATTTTTCTTTTTTACATCTCTTACTCAATTTACATTAGGTCGAGTGGGATTGGAAATGAGTCTCTGGACGTTCACGAACAAGGAACTAAGAGCTACACGGCACTGGGACCGAATCGCATATGTCGTCACTGGGACCGAATCGCTGGGACCGAATCACAGTTGCAAATGTTGACTCCGCGAAATCTTTTGTTTCTCAATCTTTTGTACCGAGTACTAATTTAAAAAATGAGAGTTAAAAAAAAATCCTTTTGGCTGACGTTTCGTGGTGACTTACTGATGTTTCGTCTAGACATCAAAAAGACCCGGAAAATCACGTCTCCGTGGTAGAAGACAGCATTGAGTTTCACGTGTAGTAAGTGATATTAATTTCTCTTATAGTTTGTCACGCCGATGTTATGGTACTCTCTAGATAATGATTAATTTTTTCTTTTCAAGCGCGATGGTCTTGACTCTTTTTATTTCTAACGCCACCTTGGCACAATTGTATACATTATCTCTGTAGCCCGGGATTTCCTCGTCCGGGTTTTTCTCCGTTTTTTCCTTCGGGTAGAGGCGGATTTCTTATACAGGTCNCCTTGATCGGAATTGATGGGATGGTCCCTTGCTTGCTTCCGGAGAGTAAATTAGTTTATTGTCCTCCAAGTGGTCATACACAGTTTGTACTGTTTTTTGACAATAAATTTATTATTATCTGGAATTTTGACTACACATTATATCCACAATTCATTTTGGAACAATAAAAGAATTAAAATTTTGATTTAGGAGCGTTTCAAATGGAAGGAACGATGCTTCCCTGTGAAGGAAGGTAAACATAGTAATACTCCTTGACTTTAGTAAAGCATTTCATTCCGTCGACCGTGAAATTCTTTCAGCTAAATTAAAAAATATAGGTTTTGCTAATCTAACATTAAAATGGTTCCGTGAATATTTAACTGGCCGCGAACAACTCGTCCAATCCGGTGAATATAAATCAAATGCTCTTAAAACAGTTTTAGGACCCCTATCATTTTTCATCTATGTAAATGATATGCGAAAATCTTTTAAATATAGTAAATACCATACGATGTACGCTGACGATCTCCAAGTTTATCTCCGCGGACGAACACGGGAATTAAATACTATCGCATTGAAAATAAATCAGGACTTGACATCACTCCACACTTTGGCTTCCTCTCTGGATTTATTGCTGAACCCATCAAAATCCCAGTTCACGAAATTTGCTTCATAGGTTCTCAGAACGCCATTCGCCGGATATTAATATAAATAGTGTATCACCTCCATGGTGCAAATCAGTGCGTAATCTGCATATTTATGTGGATAGTAATTTATGTTGGAAAACGCAAGTTGACAAAACTTGTCAATAAGGTTTTTCCTCTATGCATACCCTAATGTGTCATCGTAATTTATTACACACTTCCACAAGAAAAGTTTTGGAAAATTCACTAATAATGCCACACTTTGACTACTGTGACTTTATCTTTTCAGATTTATGTTCAAAGCTAAGACACAAATTAGACGTTACACAAAATGCATGTCTCCGTTTCATATTTCATCTACGCAAATATGACCACGTATCAGAATATTATTTAGAAGCTGAAATATTCCCTATTAAATTACGACGTATTCTCCATTACCCCTTCATGCTGTTCAAGATTCTAAATAATAAACATTTAACTCAACTTGCTATAAACTTTCAATATTTAAAACAAAAAAGGAGTAGAAATGAAGAACTTCTCGTGGTACCACGACACAGAACGGCGGTCGTATTCAACAAGTAATTTACAGTAAGTATAATCCGTGAATGGAATAAACTACCACCTGACGTGAGGTCATATATTCAAAAGAGAATTAACCTCTTGGTTGCGCCAACACATCATGAAATAGTTACCTAGGTAGGCACTTTCCCCAATACCATGCGTTTTAATATTATTATTATTAATTTATTCAATTACCATACTTTCCCTTCTCTTGCAAACGCCACATCTATTTCCAACTACCCTTTCTTCTCTCTCTCTCTTCTTAAAAGTATCTTCTCCCCTTCTACTTCTACCCCTCCCATTCTACGCTGTTGTAACTTCCCAAATGTAAGATATTGTCTTAAGCAATGTCCTGTAATTTGTAATTAATTTTTGTATGTAAGTTAAGATGTAACCCATAATATAATGTTATATCTAAGAGTAATTTTATTCCGTGTAAAATGAAATATAAACTAACTGTATTTATATTTGTATTTTCATAATGTTTCACTTAATTTTGGTTTAGTCGTTATGTAATGTTATACTCTTTTTTAACAGGTACTACATTAGTTTATAAATCAATATTAACTTATAAGTTATTAGTTATGTTCGTCCCGATTGGGGTTTTCGCTGGGTTTCCCTCAATCGCTTAAGGCTGAATACCGGGATGGTCCTTAGTTTGTTTTCCCATCAGCAAAAATAGTAAAAAGACGTTCCCTCATTTCATTCAAACTAATGTTGTAATGAAATTGTAAATATTTTTAGAGTGGTTAGGAGGAAGAGTAACTTAATTTATTATCCTCCACGGGGTCATACACGGTTTTGCATCTGCTATTTTGACCGTAAAGTTTAATTATTTGATAAAGGTTCAAATCTAACAAAAGCAGAGAAATTTCAGAAAAAAATTGATTTAAAAATTCTACTCGATTTTCATTAATTAAATTACAATTTCCAACATCACTACCTCGCGTTCAACGTACAATTCGATGCGGTTCTTCAGTTTGTGTGTTTTTGTAGGTCAGTCAGAGTCGCCAACCCTAACAGGACGAAAGTTTATGACTCTGCAAAACAACACGCGAGAGGTCTTTGCGTCACGAAACGAGCAGCGATCTTTGCTCCTGATTCCTTCACTCGCCACTTTTATGGAGAGAGGGAGAGATGGTATCCACAAGCGTCGTTTCTAATATTGAAATTACCCCTCGTTTGTTCACAAAACATACCTTAAGCCCGACACCTCGAAAATCATGAAGGAAATTGAGGTTAAAGTATTACGGTTTTTTACATTTTTTTTCTTCGGTTTCTACCAGTTTTTATGACAAGGTTTACTCTGATGTATGATGTAATTTGGGTTTTCCTCTCCCACTAGGGATGCTATTACCACGATCGTGACGAGGTGATGCAAACTGCGGTTAAGAGTAAGTCGTGACATCTGCATTGATCCCACGACTAGAACTACAATACGAGAAGATAGTGTTGATTTAATATCCCACATGGAGGCGACCGAGCGACACTGTGACGCGTGATTGATGCACCTCACAAACAGTAAAATATCTTTCCCATATGTGAGGAAATCTATAGACAAAAGGTTCTAAAAATTCTACGAAAAATTTACAACAAATCAAAGTAAACTTCCATCATTTTCCTGATTTAAGGGTAGGTCAGTTTCTTTGAAAATAAGTGCTTTCTCCGTAAGACGCTATGTATTACACCGTCAATTTTGTAATTGTCAAATTATTTAGTTGAAATATCAACCGGTGAGGTACGTTTTTTCTAGTTAAAATCACAATAAGTACCAATGTTACTCTTTGTTTATTTTTGCTGCTTTCAGATATTTTCCGGATTTCGTTCTACCACCTTAATAAAAACTAAAAGATACAAACTCTGAACTTATAGAGAATGTTATATCGTGCGAAATCAACACGAAGATACACTGAAGCAACAGTCACCCTCAACAACAACAACAATAATAATAAATAAGTATCCATCTCTGAAAAACCTGACAGTATTCAATCTAAAGTTCTCCGGCTGTTATTTGGACCCGAAGGTTCGAGAAGTATCCGAACAATATTTGGGGACCGGCTTCGTCAAGTAACTGCGATAAACAGAGATAATATTGTTTATAATAAGTAAATAATTTAAATCTTAAGACCTTATAACAAAATAATAAAATTTATTGTGCTTTGAAGAGCAACTTTTGACTAAGTCCTTCTCAGATGCGTTAAACCTGAAGTGAAAATTTTGTGTACGAATTAAATTTTATTCGTCGTAAGTCTTGAATTATTTACTTATGTTGATTATATAATTGACGCTAATAGAATTAGTAGAATTAGTGTTCAGACACGCCGTCATTTCGGTATCAAAAAGACTGGAGTCGTAAAAAGCAGACGAAAGGGTAGATCATCTTCATTCATGAAGTATTGCTGAAAAAAGAATAGAACCTACATCAACTGTTTAGCAAATGAAATGTAAGGTTTATTTTCACTCAACGCAAAAACAGTTGTCTTGTTCAGTTGCGTTGCTTAGTTATAAGCATCCATATTGTAATCTCTCTTCCCTTCAAAACCTCCCACGCTCGGAAAAAATATTTCTTTCGAAGTAGATTCATAATTCTGTCTTAGAAGAATCGCGTATGATAAAGAAGACTCGAAATATATAATAGCAAAATAATTTTTCTTGAATATTTGTAAGAAATTGAATAAATATTTATTTGGTTTTTCATCCGAGGTCACATTTTGACTCGTGCCATCTAAATTACAGACACAACAAACAGGACACACACACTTTTAGTTGAATCGATATCTGAAAGTAAGACGTGGTGTAAGGAGTGAACATGGAAGTTATGACGTAATAATAACCCTTTGTTCCTTGTTCTCGTTCTTGTTACGGCAAGTATGTCCCACGACATCATTTACTCATAACGAGTGCTATGACCTCTATTCACCGACAATTTATGAATAATTAACCGCAATAAAGCAATTGTACCTTCTTGATAGCAATCCTGCCTTAATTACACTGGTTTATTACACTTTTAATTGGACTCCATTTTACTTTGTAAAACTTTTTTGGTTTAATAAATAAATAAAATTATTGTAGTACACATGTTATTCACATTAAGTTAGAAACAGTACTTTTAACTTAAATCACGATTTTAATGTTTAAAGTAATGAAATGATTGATAAATTCTCTTTAGTTTAAATAAAAACCGATTCTTTATCCAAACTGCGGTGAAAAGTCATAGAGTACATTTTTCCCAATCATATGGAATAAAGAAAACACTTAATTTCCTCTCCGGAAGCAAGCAAGGGACCATCCCATCAATTCCGATCAAGGGCCCTAAGGATAGAGAGGCAGAGGCGAAGGATTTTTAAACGTTTAGAACTCTCTAGAACAAAACGTTCGCTACGAGTTATAATATCAACAGAGTGTTATTTTGTATTTAATAATAAATAAATAAATAATGATTGAAAGAGAAAAAAATAAAAAGTATCGTGGATGGATTTGGTTCGTGACTGTCAGAGAGGACTGAGAGTTATTTCGAACGCTTTAATGATTTCCTGGGGGGAAGAAGAAGAAGAAGAAGAAGTGGTGACTAGCAGGGTGGGGGGGGGTGGAAACGGGGTGAAAGGGAGAGGAGGAAGAGATGGAGGAGGAGGGGGACAGAGTCTTCGCTTCGAATATTAATGACGAGATCGATGCCAAGCATGACGAAAGAGGAGGGAGAGGGGGGGGGGAAGTAGTGAAGTAGAGGACCGAAAGAAGATGGAAGTGAAAGTGAAGAAGGAAGAGAGAAAGAGAGGGGGGAAGGGAGGGGGAAGGGGGAGGCGCAGCAGGACTGACGTTTCGCTGACGAGAGAAGAAGAAGAAACATGTTCGTGATGGAGGAGGATTTGGTGTCCAATGCGTCAGAGTGCGTGCGTGCGTGCGTGCGTGCTCATCCTTCAACATGAGTGAGACGGGACAGTTTGTAAATACAAATAGAATTGGAGTATTCCGTTCAATTATCGTTAAATTTTTTATTAATTTTTTCGTATGAAATGAAGCAACGTTAACCGTATTTTAGGGTATCGAACGGACATAACTCTGTTGAATGTTGGGAAAATGTGAAGCATTAGTTTTGTGTGTACTCAACTTTGGCACGGTTGTGTACATTAATTCTGTAGCCCCATCCTGGCCCGGGTTTTTCTCCGGTTTTCCTTCGGGTAGAGGCGGATTTATCATACAGGTTCTCTAGGCTTTGTCTAGGGGCAAAGTGTTTATTGTAACAATAAATCGTGAATTTAATGTTTNTTTCAACTCTTATGATTTTTAAACACTATACTCAGAATAATCTATAGTTCGATAATAATTTGTACATGTAAATTTACAAACATATTTGCGTTAAATTACAAACATATTGACATTATATATGTATTATAACTCGCTGCTAACTTTTTATCTTATCTAGGAACTTATGCAAGAGAATTTTGAATCCGCCTCTGCCTTAGGAATTGCCCTTGATCGGAATTGATGGAATACGTCCCTTGCTCGCTTCCGGAGAGTAAATTAGTTTATTGTCCTCCACGTGGTCATACGCAGTTTGTACTGTTTTTGACAATAAATTTATTACATGTGGATCCGAGTCGCATTTCAGTCGTCCAACACTTGAGTGTTATCGCTGGAGCTGACAGAACGAGCGCGGTGCTTCTTATGATTATTACGAATTAAATAGGATTAAAATATTATCGTTATATTAAAGGTGTGTACGTTTATTTCAAATGATTCAAATAGAAATTTGCTAATGACACAAACAAATTTTTATAAAACTCAATCAGCGTCATCTGGGATTTTTAAATAAAAATTGATAAAATTAATATAAGTCAATACATAGAAATAACAGACATTCATCACTTCATTATTTTATGCTTGTTATTTGCCAGTGATGTGTAACAGTTCCTCAGTGGCACTTTGTACTTTCTCTGTCTGCAGCGTCGAGTGAGTGGAAGAAAAATCCCATTTCTGGCAAAGGGGTCGTCTGTGTGTTTGGACGTCTTCCAGTGCTCAAAGTCGCTAGATGAACTTATTACTGTCTTCTATTTAAAATATGAAAGTAAAATAAATATTCACAATACTATTTCAAAACATATATCAGTCTTATAAAGTGGTAGGTAAATTTAAATTCGTTGTAGACCGAAATTGATGTAGTTTCGTATCTGCAGTGCGTTTGCTGTCCTCCTTTGTATTTTATCATTGTCATATCTTTCATTTCAATTTACGAAAACTGGATTCTACGTCTGCTTGGTCCATTTCTATTGCTAAATATTTTTCAAGCTTGAAACAGTTAACTAAATGTGTAAGTGTAGCAGGCAGAAATTATTTTACTGCGTCTATACGACACCTTCAAGCGAAAAAGCGCTCATGCGGATGTAATGCTCACTAATTGTACGAAATCGTTGGAGCCGTTTTTGGAAACATTCTCAAAAGTGCTTTGACCTTCATGTGAAGTACCATTAATTTAAGAAAAGTTTTAAAAAAAAGAAAATTATAGCACGTGCATCGACAACAAGTAAATTCTACCTTGGATACAAAATACGAATTAAATATATTCATCCATTTACTCAGAATCACTGCGAACAGACGGATGGATGGACGGACGGGCGAACTTTGTGTGAAAAACCACTTTTTCATAATCAGGGAAAAAACCAAAACGGATATTTCCGTTGAAATCTCTCTTTCGAATTTTTTCACGATTCCAATACTTTCTATATACCACGTGCATGAGCAAGTAAAAAGAAATATGGCGCATTGGGTTCTTTCGGGTGAGTTGAAGAGGATCTTCTACGACGGTTACGAGACGCAAATCATATAAGGAGAGAAGCAGAATGAACAATGAAGGTGACAATGAAGGTGACATCCAGCCGGCCTTGTGTTTGGAGTTGAAGAGTCGAGGCGGGTGGTGCAATGGACAGCGCACCTGCGGCGAGGGGAGGAGGTTCCGGGTTCCGTTGACGATGAACAAACACTCCTCCATGAGGAGGGACTCGGTGAATGAATGAATGAATGAATAAAGTGCCCAGTTTTGTTTAAGTGGTCGGCAATTTTTTTTTCGTCATCGAACTTTACCAGACGTTTTAATAACTACTTCATGGCGTTAGCGTAACATGTTCTAAATCTGATAGCACATTGCAGTATATTTCATAATTGTTTTATACAATATTTATTTTTTCCTTAATCTGAGCACGAAAATGGCGTGTGTTGTGTTTCCGGAAGAAGCTTGAGCGTCTTCGCCACTTCCGTTCTTCCTCTCTTCCCTCTTTCACTTCCCCTCTGAGGCGTCGTCGGTCAGCAGCTTCCTGCTTCCGTCAATCGAATAGCAAAAGCATCGAGCAGCGTCACGACGCAGAGAGAGGGAAAGTCCTTAGGGAAAATCCCTAAGGCGAGGAGGGTGCGAGACGCCTCTGATTTGCGCGTGGGTCCTCCGCCTTAGCAGCCCTTCGCTGACATCCCTTTTCCTCGGCCGACGAAATATTCTTCACGAAGTGTGATACATGCTATTTACTATTCTCATTACACGCTTATATACTTAAAAAGGAAATAAATGATTTATCCTAGTTGTGCTTCGAAAGGCATTTTACCTTACACTTACATGCATCGCACACTATCAGATATAATTTCTACGGAAACCAGGATAATGCATCTAAATGATACAAAATAAATCTGCAGCCAGATTGACGGGGGCCGATTGTGACAATTCGTCGAAGGCAATCGAAGCTACCATACATACGAAGAGACAAGTTTCACATTTCTTGGGGCAATATTTACTACCGTGCACATCCGAAATAATTATAAACAGTCTTCGTCAACACAGTGAAATACGAGGAAATAAATAACGACCCTTTTTAGCAAAAAACAATATTTTTTATTTTTGAATATTAATATATTATGGGCTTATATATTATAT
>NNCF01134110.1:50616-96159 GCA_002313205.1 Laupala kohalensis | reverse complement strand
ATTTGGAAGTGGACTCTGCAATGTTGAGTCTTTTGACGATCAGATTTTGCATTGATTTTGCATCTTCGAATATAAGAAGAAAAAAGAAAACGTTTTGAGACGATTACACCGAGAAATCAGTCCATGTTAAATCTCTTTCTCATCTTAAAATACCTCCATATTTGGAATTTTATCAAAATCCCACCTTGAGAAAAATCAGGAAATAAACGTAATATAGACATCAGGTGGTTTCTGCCACTATGTCATATAATGAAGAAAAATAATATTCCTCAATATTTATGAAGTGTTTCGATCTTTTTTCAGTTTTCTTAATACAACGTTTCCGCTCCGCTGTAAACGAACGCATCATTCTTCTCTTTTGATTTTTCCACTAATCGGTGTATATCAACCAGGCTCTGCTACCATAAAAAAGGATAACCAACACCCACATATTCTGCTCCTCTGACTGCTGACGTCATACGATGTCCCCCCACACCACCATTCGTTCCCATTCGTCCCCACAGAGTGTCATCAGGCGCTTCGACGCTCTTCTCTCCAGACGAAGGGCGGCGTCTTAGATAACATAGAACGCGCTTTTTTTGCCAAAAAAAGAAGCGAAGAAGAAGAAGAAGAATAAGGAAGAGGAGGAGATGATGGAGAAGAGGAGTAGCGGGCGCGCGCGGAAGGAATCATAGATAGCGAGCGTTCTAGAAGCTTCCACGGTTTCACAGCCGTCTCGAAATAGAGCTCTGTACATATACGTGGGTAATCATAAGATTTCGTTGAACTGGTGCCAACTCTTCGATATTTTTTCCCCTCACACAGTAAAATTGTGGGATTTTTTAAAATTTATTTTTATTCCCACGATTAATGTTACAGGTGTCTCTTTAACAGATTCGGTGGATCATCGCGTCCCATGGATCCATCGCCACTCAATTTACTATTGAACATGAATACGCCCTTCATCAAGACAGGAGTCTCCAATTTTACGCTGAAATGATAAAATGCGAGCAATTTTTTTTTTCCTTTTTCTTCTGTTCTAAACTCGGTTAAATGACTTGTACATTTCGCAGCGTTGGCAACACTGTTTCGCAATCCGTTGTCGCGGTGAATGAGGAGCTCCTATCGGTGGTGGTCGCAAACAGTTCTCGGATGCTTTCTCAGCTCGTCCCCGAGAAACGATCTCGACCTGGTTTCGTTCGAATTCTTTCGTCTCACTTCAGCTGTTGCTGACGTCATCGAACAACTGCTGCTGCTGCTGCTGGTGGTGGTCGGGAGAAACAATTCGTTTGTGCATCGGAATCAAGTGTAACGTACTTCCGACGGAGATTAAACTAATTTTACAAATTACATTTTAAAAAACGAAGTGAGAATAGTACTATTAAGAAATATTCCGTAAGTGTTTTGGCATAATCACTTTTATCCACAAGCGTTGCTCCGACTAATCTACGTCTACTCAGGGAAAAAAATCTATTTCCATGGAAAGATCGAAATCTTTTATTCACCGGTTTTTTTAAACATGCACAGACAGCATCATAATAATACAAATTCCATACTAAACTTATACACTTATCTCGCAGGATAAGAGTCGGTCGACCTTCAGCTTCGGAGGTATATGAAGTGACTGCTCCATTTCGTTACAATTCTTGTAAAATCGAAACTTTTCGTCGAAATTTTACGATTTACGGACATTTTTATCTTTGATAAATGCACAAAATATTACCCATAAAATTTGATCATGATTGACTTTTTTCCTTCTTAAATTGAAGAATTTTAACACTTCTATTTTTAATAATGTTCTGTGGATTATTTAGTTTAATTTTTATGCTGTCGCCGACTTTTTTTGTGGAATTCTTCGAGGCCATTCATTGTTGTCACCTATCTGTAAGCGTTGAGGCAGCGTAAGTGAATATATAACTCTTTTGTGTGGTTTCATTGACTTTTATCTTCAATTCCTCACTACGTATTTTGTTTTAAAGAAACAAAAATTAGCACGTGTTCATCCAGGATGTGGGAACTATCTCCTTTTCCAAATTTCATCACCATTTGTTCAGTGGATTAGTCGCGGTCTACTGGCAGACAGACACATTTTCCCGTTACGCATTTACATATTTACAAGGATTATCATCATTTTTATCTACGCCAAATTTTAACATTTGGTTGGGAATTGTGAACAGATATTTTTAATTTAACTTTCTTCATCTTCCGAAAATACCTGTTATGACTACGATTTTCTGGATGACTGTGAATCGTCAAATTTCAAATTAGGTTTTATTACATAGGTCTTAGTCTCTTACTCTCGTCAGCTTTTAATTGTATGGCAACCTATAGGGAAGAAAACTGTGTTGTCAAGTAAAAGTAGGTCTCATTCTGAACGTGATACAGAACCTCAAAGAAGCAGAAAGAAAAAGCAGCAGAGGTTAATGGAAGAGAGAAGTGACGAGAGGAACAAGGTTTTCCACTCTTGTGCTCTGAATCATCGTTACTATACACACGACGAACAAACAACAAGGCAAAGCTGCTGCTGCTGCTGCTGCTGCTGCAAATGAACCACCAGCCTTACACCAGTTGCTCTCTACCAAATGCGAAGGCTCCCAGCTCATTTTGAGAACAAGAGTATTTTGTATGAGATATATTATTATGCCCAGAACTTCGAAGCTATTCACATGAATCTCCCAGTCCATATAACTGTGACTACCTAAAAGTTTATCTTCCTCCTTCTGCTCCTAGTATCTCTGGTACTAACTAACTACTCGCACTTAAGTTGTTGGTAAGCCCACCTCCTACAACCTATCGCCCCATGTTGATAAGCTTCAATAGTACTAAGCTACATGACTACAAGAAATAAATCATCACTTCGAACATATGCTAACAAAAGCCATCAAAAACTATTTGAGATTGAAATGAAAAATTTTGACAGATTGTTCCTAATTTACCGTCGATGTCAAATTAGAAAACATTTTTCATAAATCCATGTAAACGAGGTGAAATGTAATTTGTATTTTGGTATCTCGCAAACTAATTAGGATATCAACTTCTTTTATTTTTTTGGTCGTGAAACGTTGTTATTTTAAGAATCTAGAAACTGATTATCAATATTTTCCGTACTTTATTTTTTAATGCGAGCGAAGGGGTGGAAATGCTTTCTTGTTTTAGTCGTTAACGAGGTAATATGACGAATATCTCGAGAGCAAAAGATATAAAGTTGCAAGTTTTCTGCGTTAATTGGAACTTTACCAACGAAGAGTTCAAGTTGGCGATATGTCGCTGTGTGAGGAGCAATTGGGAAATGACGAATCTGAAATAATCGCGTTTGAAAATTCCGTGATTCACCATTTCTCTGCAGTGATAGACTCTCACTGAAGCAGTATTTTCCGGACACGGACAATCGACAGTACAATTCTAGGATGTTAAGATCATTTTCTCCTGATTAAGTTTTTTAAGACGAAGACGTGCCAGCCAAAGTAGAATTTCTCGAACTACGCGAGGATGGCTCTTTTAAAGTGATTTTCGAAATTATGAGATCGGAATGGTAATGTCTCCGTTAGCTACAGCGAGGTTTCTGAACGTTTGTAACAGCGAAACCAAAGGCTTCGCAGAAACCGTCTCTCAATGCGCGAAAAGAGAAAGTAACCCTAAAACATAAAAAAAAACCCTCCATCCTTCACATTAACTGGCATATTCATTAATTAAGGAAGTACATTGAAATTACATATATTTTTGTGTAATTTTATGATTAATAAAGGCTATTTGTATGCATGCGTTTCCTTCGATAACATTTTAAAATCAGTGTCGTGATAGGTCATAGGGGTAACAAGACTCGAAAGGTTAGTAACCGCTCACTTAAGGCATAGTATATTGGTTTTGCTTCTCTCATGAACTAATTGAGATCTTTTCTTTGAAAATATTATTAAGTCAATTCATGAAAACCAGGAATTACGATATTTCTATTTAAAATGGAGAAAATATTTGTCCAAACACATTATCTCACTCATCACGAACTATTTAAGTCAGGAACTTCAAATTTAGACTATAGGTTGCTTTTATATTGGATAGACTCCCCAGAATTTGTGATTTTGTATCGAGTGTGTTCCACAATAACAATTCTCTCAAACGCTCCATTCTCCTGAACGCAATTGAGCAGAAATCTTGGTCATGGACTGTCGCAGTCACTTCAATACTCTTTAACACAACATTTCTTAATTTACGATGCACTCTTAACGTCAAAATAACGGCCTTTAAGCCCATTTGAAAAATTACATCCGCGACCCAAAGTTCGTGACAAGACGTTTTCCATCCAAACACTGCGACGATTTTATATATTTTACAATTCATGAAGAAGAAGAAAAACTTACAAACAATGTTTGTTAAATTTCAACGTAAATCAGATGTGAAACAAATAAATCGCACGAAAGTAACACTAATTTTAACTCATTTCACTCATCTCAACTCATCTCAACGAACGTAAAGCAACTACACAGCCTTTGATTATTTGGTTAAAAAAGGGAATAATAGAAAGGGTGTTTTGCTTCATTTTTACGTTTTTCGAATAAAATCACAAAGGAAGGACACGCGTGTCATGGCGTGTCATGGCGTGTCATGGCGAAATCGGCGCGATTCCTACGTTTAATTTCCTCGCAAGTCAGTTCAAACTGTTCTTCGGGGAAGAGGAGAAGCCGCCTTCGTTCCTCGTAACATTTTCTTTCACCTTCTGCGCTTCTCCTGTTGGTCTCTTCGTCTGATTAACAAAGTTAAATACACAAAAGTAAAGTTAGTGAATTATTGAAAAACAAAGATTTTCTTTTTCTTCAGAGAGTTGAACATTTTAGTTATTTAAATGGAAGTATTATTCTCGAAGGCCAAATCAGCAAAAGCTACGAGTTCAAATATAATTTCAAAAATAATCTCGAAAAGACGCTTTCTTGCAAGCAATTGCTTTCATTTGGATGCAGCAATAAGTACATATGAAAATCGCGACTGAGAGAATTTTTGATTTCTTGAAAATGGTCAAAGATGAGTTAATTTTAATGATATGCGTGTGTTATTGAAATTTGCGTTCAATAAGCAAAACTACATTACATTTGATGATGAAAGTGTCCTTTTCTGAATGTTCAAGTGATGTGTGTGTAATTAGAATAAATACTACAGAAAACGCAATACGCACTCAACGTTCGTTCCAAACAATTAACGCGCGCTAATTAGTGCAAAAGCGAGACTTTTCCCTCATTACAAGTCACATGATTGCCAACCGTTTGTGACACGAGTCAAATCGAAATGCAACCAATGGGAGAAGGACGTCAGCAGACGTCTCATTACAGAGCTTCGTAATACTCCTCTCTCCAAAGGTCTGCTGCTGCTCCACCCCCCTTCCCTTCACTTCCAAAAAGAAAAGAAAAACCCGTTGAGAAGCAAAAGCATCTAAAACAAAGGCTTTGGGACGCGGCACAATGAGGAGTAAGGACCTTGGAAGAAGAAAATAAAGGAGAGACTTCGTTAAGTTCATGTCATGAGAGCTTCTTTTGCTTCTCGTCTTCAAGACATTCGACTAACGAACACAGCCCTTCAGAAAAAGCTCACTCACTCTCTTATGGAGCCCAAACAATATTGAGAAGTGTGACGGGGGTAAAACCCAATCCGGACACGCGACTTATCTAGACACTGATTCAATTTCCATTGGAAGATGATTTATGCCCTTTCGGCGCTGCGGAGGCAGAGAGAGAAATTGAGCGGAGGGCTGTCCCTTGAGGCTTCTCATTATCGTTTCTTCGCTAAAACCCTTCACCTCCATTAGACAGTCCTTTCAATTTTGTTGGATTTAATTGTCGTGCTTAAGATAAAATACATTTACTTTCTTTCTCCAATTCACAACGTGATTGAAACGACATTTCTAAAAATATGGACAACTTCTCTTTTTACGTAGAGGAAGAAAACCGAAATAACGTTTTACATTTTTCACATCCGATAAACAAAATTTAATTAAACCGTCGTCGTGTTTCTTTGTCATAACAATTCACTCTCGTCTGTTCGCGTGTGGAAACTTCTTTTATTTACTTACATGAAAGTGTTGAAAATGTTATAAATAATCGAGTTCTCATTTATTTAAAAAAGAACATTCTGCTCGTAAAACATGTAATGTAAAACATGAATAGTTTAATTTTCGTTTAATGCTGGGTTTTGGTTGTGTCTTGTGCATACATAAAAAGGTATTGTTAATTCAAATTAACAAATTAACCACATTTCTCATAAACATGGTAGTGCGAAGTACAAATCCCTCGGTGAGGAATAAAACTAGTTCATTTAGCCCCGACAGTAATACTAACAAAAGGAAAAGGGCTCTTCTGACATCCAACATTTGCTGAGAATGATTGAGCAGTAAATAACAATAATAATGATTATTATAATATTATTATTATTACTGAACGAGTGAGCAATGCTCGGTGGCACATATAGAAGACCTAATAAAAATATTCATAATAACAATAATATATTAAACAACAAATCTGAAATATCTATAAAATACAAGCACACATGGTACGAAATGGTTAATTAGACAAGGTAACACAATCATGCTTCGACACTAATCGCTGTAGTAATATAACTATTCCTGCTAAGACCAAAACCATCTTTTGTCGCGAAAGGAAAAATAAATTGAATTAGAGCCTCGACAGCCAAGAGGGAATTTTGTTTTTGTTGTTTCATTTCGTTCCGCGAGGGGCGCAGACGCAGCTCATACGCGGCCCTTATTATTCATCTGTTTATGTAGCAAATTGCTTTCTGCCAAGAGAGCGTCCTTTAAAACCTTTTCTCTCGCTCTTCCGATGTGGGTGAGATAAGGAATGGGGGACAGATACCCTGCCGCGCGCCTTGTGTGTGTTTTTGAAGCTGTTGTTCTCAAACGCTTTGCGCCTAATTACAGATGCCCCTATAATTAGCGAGGAAATGCAAACAAAATATCAAAAGGGAGGAAGGAAGGAAACACGGCCTCCTGAAAATGAGTAAATAACTGCGTAACCAACACTTCACCTTACATCGAGAGTATTCATTAAAATTTCATTGCAATTAAGGTGATGAGTTGTGGTTTATTGTAATGAATTGAGGTCGTTTTAAATGTTTGTTATGAATGTGAGGTGAAAAGAAGAAAGAAAGCCATTGGGGACAAGTGCTGCGGTCACGCGGTCCACAAGCGAATTACTAGGAGTTCCTGTGTTGACCGGTAGAAGCGCTTCTTATCTGTCTTTGATTCGGCTGCAGGGACAGAAGCTTGGAAACTATTAGGAAAGTAATGAATAAATATAATATTAAAAATAAATTTAAAAAGACAATATTAAAAATAAATATAAAAATACCTAATTTCTGGACAATTTTGAAAAATCTCAATGATGTTTAACGAAAGATGTATTCTTACATAAAAACAGGTGAACATGATGATGAAGTGTTTGTAGGATAAAAATTACACAGATCAACTCATTAAGGACTTCGTCGTGAAATTTAATCACGTGTATTGTTCTGTCTTGTCCCAGAATGAAGAATGATGTATAATACTGTGAAAACAGACACTTTTGTATAACTCCTGAAGTAATACGTGAATCGTGCTACGATGTGGTTCTGATGGTCTTCGTATAATTCCACAGATAAAGTTCCATTTGCGTAAGAACTTAATAGATATATTTAGTGAATTGATTTATCATATTAATTCCCGTGTTAGACAACACTTTTAATTATATTTCCATAATTTCGCCAGTTGAGTTTTTCTACTCATTCTTATAGTCAATATAATCCTTTTCGCCAATCTCCGGAAGAGAAATCGTCAGTTTCAGACAAAGAAGCGATATTTTACTCCAAAATAAAAAAAAAAAAAAAACACTTCGAAAAACAAGACAGGAAGAAGAAGAAGAAGAAGAGGAACGTCATGAAGGATAAAGTTCCGTCGTGTCCGTTTGCGTCCAAAGAGTGGGAAGGATAAATAAAAGATGAAGGAGACGAAGGGAGACAGAAATTGGAAGCGATCTGTGTTTCTGCTTCGTGACGTTGTAATATGCTAATATATACCTCCCTTGACCTGATATGAAAGGAAAGAAAGAAAGAAAGGGTTAAAGTTGTCGGCGTGACAAGAGTCATTCGCCAAAAGTCAAAACTGTCCAACAAAGTCTCTCACTGCGATCTTCCTTTGTTCCCGAGGTCACGTGACGACTGTTTCGTGTCCAATAGGAATCACAGAACGAGAACAGAAGCAATGAGAGGGAAATTGTTTGAAAGTCAATCTTCAAACCGCGTTCTGTGACAGTAACAGCAGAAGACAGGAAGTTCGTGGATAACGTGAAATAACAGCTCTATAAAATAATAATCCTTCGTTGTAAAAATAATGAAAAGATGTGTTTTTATGTGGGTAAATCAACATCAAAAATTAAAAATTATAGATAGATAGATAGATAATCATATGTTCATATGTTTATATTTAAATAAGAATAGTAAGAAGTTGTTTTTTTCTTAATCGTTAATTAAATCTTTTTACACGTCTGCTCCTAACAATGTCGCAAGTATAAAACGACTTTATTTAATACTTCTTCTCTCATTACGCATAATCGTTTAGAATCCGCTCGCGTCATCAGAGTGTTTTATTGATTTTCACTTGAGATATGTCGATGACATTTTGTGTTTTGCTCCTAACAACACAGGTGTTAAAAGTTTTTGCTACAAGTGTTAGATAATTAGATTTACAGTTTATAAAGATAACATGCATTGTGATAATTTTCTGGAACATTGCACGAATCATCTAAACGGGATTTTTAAAACGTATTGGTAGCGTAAGCCCATTTCCCCACGAGGAATACTTAATTATTCTTCATATCATCCTAATTCACAAAAAAGTAGGTATGATTTATTTTCTCGCTGATAAAAGTCATATGGTAAGGAGATCCTGAATTTCACGTAGAAAATCTGAACAAAATTTAAATAATCTCGACTTCTTATTTTTACCCTATTACATTCACCAATAAATACATTAATAAACGGATCAATTTTCTTAATTTTGGTTCCCAATCCAAAAAGAAAGATAGCACAAGTCAACCTTGCTTCCATGCCATCCTAAGATCTCCCCTCGACTAAAACCGTATTTCAATATATTAAATTATAACGTACTCTACAAAATTCAGGATAATTTGAACAAAGGACACAAAGATCGAAGGCCAAAATTTAAGCAACAGTGGTTTAAAAGATCATTGTAATTTATTGGCCCAAAACTGTTTATTACCAAGTAGCTATCAGCGTAACAATTTTGTCCGTCTTTTTAAGATATAAAAAATTGGTTGCTTACTAAAGAATCAGTAGACCTACTAAGAGTAGTATTGTAGTTACTACAATGAGTATGTATTGAAATATTTGGCTTCTACAGTTATTTAATACTTTTAATACGGGGTTTAGTTTTGCTAGTAAGTTATTGAGTGCATGAGAATGTTACTATAGTCTTTAAGAAATGACTTTACTTCAGTTTCATTTTTCCAATTCTATTTTTGTTAAGTTGGAAGAGCCAATCACTTTGAGGTTTGTGTCTTAGTTTATCTGTAATAAACATTCACATTCATGTGTTCAACACAAAAATGTTAATTATAAAATCGCCTTGGCGTCCTTATAAAATTGTAAAAGAAGAAAGAAAAGTAAACTCATTCCCATATGTATGCTAAAACTAAATATAGTTACTTAATAGCTCTTAGATTATTTAATTCATTGCCAAAAATATAAATTTTAACTTATAAAATAAAATAAAAAATAAAACTTAACGTGAAGACTGCGGAAAATGATGTATTTTGGACAAAAGGACGAAACGAGTAAAATGGAACATTAGAAGATTAAAGAACAAAACTGATATTAAGGTAAATTGTAACACAGAATCAATATCAACCACGATATGGATTGCGATAGCGTTAACATTTTAGATAATTAATAATGTTGTTAAAAAAATGTTTCGGAGATATTAAATCTCATAATCATAGAATGAATAAGCAAAACGATACCATAAAATACATCACACACACACACACATATATATATATATATATATATATATATATATATATATATATATATATATATATATATATATACACATATATATCCGTGTACCTCCCTGCCTTGCCTTGCCGTGCCGTGGCAGTGGCGATTCAGAAAGAAACGTTTCAGTCACCTAATAAAGTCACCCATACGAGACGAAACGCAGAGATTTCTGTGTGTCATACATTGTGATTTTTGGGTTTTAATCTTGGACAAGCGAGTGAAGAAGAATAAATTACCTTTTTTTAAAATAAAAGGTCGCTTTATAGTTGTAAACAAGTGTAAATTACATAATTCTCATAATATTATGTAATATCGACTCTGAAAGAACCGAATTCGAGGAAGAGAACCGACTCAAACTTCCAGTCCATCTGCTCCGACATTGACGGTGCAAGAAACCAAGAAACAGGTCATGTTGGAAACACGAAATAGAGTTTAAAGACGAGGGATCACATTCGTATAATACAATTTGTCAATGACAATGTCGTCTCTCTCTCTCCTCTCGACAGCAGCAGAAGTATCGAACTCTCAAAATTGTTCCAATATGTTCGTCAAGAGCTTTTGGAAATTATATTTCACTATTGTTCTTTTATTTGTACAGTATTTCATTTACGCTAGAGACATTCATTTCATAAATTTTTCGGAACCTAAAATGGAGGTCAGGTTCAAAAGAAAAAACAAAACACTGAAACAACGACGCGTCGCTTTCCCATCCCCTACACAAGAAATGTACATTCACACTCACGCACAGAAGATATTGCTCTCTTCATATTTCCTTCACTCAAAATAAGGGACTCCAAACCCATAACCGTTCTAAGTTTTTCATTTTGAGAAGAGGAATGTCATTCTTTTGTGATATATCTCCATGACGTGTGTGAGGAGTCAGACTCATGAATGATGCGACTAAGAGCGTGATATGAAGTGAGCCAAGAATGAATGAGGGAGCTTCTATTGATCGTCAGATAAAACGGAAGATGTTTAAATACGTTCATTCATTATATTAATGTACATTGGATATTATCTACTCATATTGGTGTTAAGCATCGATCTCTTAAAATGTAATGAAAGAAAAAATAAATATCGTTATTCGTCTTAACTTTGTTTCAAAGATCTACATAATTGTTTCAACAGATTCTTTTAAATTTCTTGAGACTCCAAACCAACACTTTTAACCTTTATTAATCATTGTGAAAGTCAAGAGAGAGCATAATCACATGATAAACATTTTTAAAGGTGTCAAGAACACACAACTTTTAAATTTTGTTGTTGTTATTATTATTCTTATTATTGGCAAACGTAAGAGTAGATAATTGCTTCCCCTCCCTCTCAGATAGAGCTACTCACACGTATAATTCGTGATAATTAACGAGAAACAACCATATTATGAGCCAAAAGAAACAACTTGATTCGTTTTTCCTTTACGCTGTTAAATGGTTTGTCCGAATCCTGTTATTCGCAAGTGCGAGACATAACCTCAATTACATCGAATAACCTAACCTAACCTAAGCACATGTATTGACACTTACGAGACAGTTTTACAGCGAGTAAAATCAGGTTTTATTATGTCCGCGATTATAAAAATTTAGTTCATTAGAAGAGTTCATAACATAGTGTCTGTAACTCTTAGAATATAAATATGATGTGTTTTTTAAATTGATTTTCACCGTCAATATAATTATATGTTCGTCTATTTGTTGTAAATGTCTTCTTCCTTCTCAGTTGTGTACGAGTATATCTTATATTCTGTTTTCCCCACTGACTGATCAGTTTTACTGCAGACACAACTTGATATAAAGGTTTCCTTAATATTTCATTCTTAAACTAAGATGAACCCACACTCACGTCACGTAGTCATCGCTCTCTTGAATTGAGACGAAGACAGAAAAGGAGGAAAAAGAAAACTAGTTAAACTCGCAGCTGAAAGGGGTGAAAGAGAGAGAGGTGAAAGAGTTCTCAGTCATTTCAAGAAGCCTCATTTTACGCGTTAATTGCTCCGGCGTTGAGCGTCTGAAGACGTTGATGAATTCCCGACAGACGCTCTGTTCTTTCTGTTGAGAAGAGGAGACACGGACTCTAAATGGAGTTAAATGAAATCGATTCCTTTAACGGACTTCGCTGCTAAACATTACTCGTATTCACTCTTAGTTGACATAATGGCTGAAATCACAAAAGTTTTTGAGTTTTGCACAAATACTGCGGTTTAATTCTACTATTAACGTCTATTATGTAGTTAAAATAATTAAGTAATTTAAGACTTACCACCTTTTGATGAACGAATAGCAAAAAACAGCACAAAATAAAAATGATATTCGTCCGTCGTAATTCTTAAATTATTTATTTCCTGAGTTTTAATTTTCTAATTTCATTTTCTTGTGTCCCCTTTTTCGTTGCTGGTCGAACTAAAGAAGACCCCCCACCACCGCAAAATATATTTTGTCTCGCACCGAAAAAAACATTACAGAATATAAGTTAACAGTTAATTTACCTAGATGTCTGTTTAAACAGAAGCTATAAAACTTCAATTGAATTGAACTTTTACTTAGAATTATAACCAAATCCAAATCTGATAAGTTTTTATACAATAATATATAGCTGATGATTAAATACAAAAGTTAAGTTAAAAGCCACTTTATCGCTCTTTTAAAGAGTATGAAAAAGTGGAAAAAATTGAAACGCATCTGCATTAAAAAGTTACTTCAATGCCGAAGAAGTAAATGGTCATCCATTGATAGATAATGCATGTGAAAGTATATTGACAGGAAAGAGTAATACCCCAGATCAATTCATATATATTCCGGATTCATGTAAAAGCTTTCAAAAATGCAAAAGCGTTCTCCAATAGTGTTATTGCATTTATCGTCACATAACCAAAATCCACACCGTCATTCAAGGTCCATTCCACAGAGGACAAGTCACAGAATGGACCTCGTTCGCTTTTTGACCTGGATTGCGATAATTTTATCACTAAAACATGGTTCTGTTTTTTGTTCGTACAATTATCACCTGAAAGATACCGTTTTACAGCAAATTCTCGATGGATTCGTCATTGTAACAAAAACTGATGGATCTAGATCTGCATACAAGAGATTGCGATCAACTTCGGAACAATATAGAGAATGTTGCTGTATTTCTGAGGAAAATCGAGATTTATCAACTCATCTCGAAACGCAAGATGCATCAGCTCAACTAATTGATTCCTTCGATGAGCTGAGGACCAGGAACACACAGAGCAACGAAAATGTTTCCGGAGAAACAGAAATGTATTTGTTACAAAGACGCGAATCTCCTTCATTATCTGTGAATGTCATAGGACCCGTGTATCCAAAATGTAACTGTTTCAAAGGTAACGAGGAAGAAGCCAATAAACGTGACACAGGCAGAGCTAAGAAAGTACCCAAATCATACGATAATCGTAGAAATTATCGACACAACTTGGAGAATTGTGAACTCAAAGTAGCTACTATTCCTTGGAAGCCATTAACTATCCCGTTGCACAACGGAAATGAAATAGTTGGTGGATTAGAACTGAGAATCCTTCTAACAATCGCAGAAAGGAAGAATCTCTTCTTGAATTTTACTTATTTTTCCTCTGAAGAATATGAGAAGGCAGAGGATCTTTTGGGAAGTGGAAGAGCTGATGTTCTTCTCGGAGGGTTTATGTACAGCGCCGAACGAGTGGCGAATTTCCACGCGACGAAACCGGTGAGTGCCGTCTCTCTGTTCTGGTTCGTACCCTCTCCGCTACCAATGCCTCGATGGACAAGTCTCATGCGAATATTTCCACTCAAAGGATGGTGTCTTATAATATTCACAGCAATCAGTGTCTACATCACCTTCCTCTTGACAAGGAGAACACAAGCGAACTTGTTCCGAATAACAATTACTCCTAAAGAGTACCCCGATTGCTTAAATGTATTCAGTGTTCTATTGGGAAGTCCGGCATTTTATTTTCCAAAGTGTTTCAGAAACAGACTAGGGTTCATAGTGTGGATTTTGAGTTGCATTGTTCTCTCCACAGCGTATCAATCTTTACTCATAACGTTTTTAATGAACCCAGGAACGTATCCAAAGGTCGAGGACATACGTCATTTGGTGTCGGATAATCTGTCGTTCGGAATGCATCCGTTCTGGCACGCCCTCTTCCTAAAGTTCGGGAACGACTCTGTTTACGCGGAAGTGCTCTCCAGATACGAACCGTGTTCCAACTACACGAAATGTCTTTCAAGAGTGACAATAGACCACGACATGGCGATGGCAATTGAAGATGTTCTGGTGATGCGCCACGCATCTGAAATAGACCTTCGTTCCATGTACCGTCTGCCTGAATCCATATCCACGAATTATGTAACAATTTACGTTCGAAGAGGAAGCTGCTTAATCAAATTCGCCAATTTCGTTCTGGAGAGTTTGACTGAAAGTGGAATTATGGGAAAGTGGTGGGAGGAGGTGACGAAGAGAGACAGTTCAATACAAGAAGAAGAAGATGGACTAAATAAGTTAAGTGTATCTCACTTACAAGGAGGATTCTTAATATTATTATTCTGTCACATCTTCTCTATATTCATATTCCTGATGCAGACTTTGTGGGAAAAAAATCTTTCATTCAAACCTCGTACCAACTGAGTAATTGGAATCACAGAAAAATGTATTTGTGGAGTGACGTCATAACTCGGAATTCATGCATTTGATGTAAGCTTGAGTTTAGATTAAAATGATAGTGAAATTAATTATTTTGAATTCTAATTAAAACAAATATCAAGGTTTTATGTACATGTTTTTCTAGGTAATGTTTGTAATCTAGGCATTTAATATCCACTAATATCTAATAAACAGACCTTATATTCACAAAGAAATTTGTGAAGCGTTTCACAGGAAAATGATCATGAATTAAATGGCGATTTTTTCCCCGTACTTTTTGAAACGTTATTCCGTAAATCAGGAAAATACTTATAAATATAAATGGTAAATTTATTGAACACATAACAAAAAATGAGTTCATTATGACAGTCTAAAATGACATTAGTTTGAACTGGAATTTATGAATTTGAACTGGAAGAATCACTATTGTTTATTCGATTATGAAATGGAGATTGTTTTTACATTTGGTTTGTCAACTCTATGTCTCAAAAGCTCGTTCCCACTTTAAAAGAAGGAATCCTATAAGACAGGAAACAATAATGTAATGGTTATTAATGAAAGCCGGAGCGAGAGGTGTCTCCCAGGTTTTATCTTATTGTCAATTATCGTTGCCAGGGTAAAGTGGGGGTCCCTGCTCATTAATTTCATCATTACGTAGTATATAGAAAGTATTTTTTATTTTTTTGTGGGGCTTTAAGGGCTCGTCAAGAGTAAGTATTGTAATCGTGAAAAAAATCGGTAACGAGATTTTTGCTGAAAACAGAGTTTGTATATTAGAGACTCTTTTAAGTAAATGATAGTAAAAGTATTTCTTTAATAAAGTTTTTAAATTGGGTAAGATGAAGACGATCAAAATATAGAGAAACATATTAAAAACAACCCTCTCCTAATAGAATAATGCTTTAATGTCGCTCTAGTCTCTAGACTGAGAAACGTGTAGTTGCAATGAATGGTTTGATGGCGCCACGATTCTTACAATGCACTAAACTCATGGCTACTCTCGTGGACAACCGACCCAATAAACCCTCAAAACAGCGTCCCTGCCTCACTCATCTTCCAACTGTTAAACAAGGTAAGTACATCTCTAATTTAAAAAAAGTGATTTATTCCAGAAAGCATCGCAAACGGTAGTAAGAAATTTAATACAGTTGTTGCTATTTATATTAATGTTTTTGGGGAAAGTATTTCGATAGTAATTCTTAAGTTTTAAAGTGTTAATAAACAAAATACTTAAACGTCACAACTGTAGAGAAAATAAAATATAGACAAAGGAATCACTTCTTTCAATTTCACCATCAACAGCTCATTAGGTCTTCATTAGGTCATTCTATTTTGTCTCGAATTATTAAGTATTGTGGGGATAATTAACAACAAAACTTCTCTCTACTAATTATTTAGCAGACATCAAAAGTAATAAGTGAATCTAAAGAATTTAATTAATTTCTGAATTCAAAAAGTCGACAACCAGTTTGTATTGTTTATCTAAATGATTAGATGCATAAAAATCTCACTTCATTCGCAATGCAAATTAGATGCATAAATATCTCACAAATCTCATCCCGATTCAATTAAACTATTCAAGAATGAATGTTTGTTTGAGGATGATCCTCAATCCGCCCAGGTGAAAAGATAACACTGGGACTCTTGCACCCGACAACTCTTTACGTCAGTGTAAGTAAAACATTAAACTTCAATTGCACTCAATTTTAATATAACCCTTTTCTTCGTAAAATTGTTTGAAAAATGTCCACTGAATCCCGCGATTTGTGTCTGTACCATTTGGGGAATGTTCGAGAGACCGAGGATCCCTCGTAGTGGGAGAGAACAAAAGCGCATGTAGCANAACTCTTTACGTCAGTGTAAGTAAAACATTAAACTTCAATTGCACTCAATTTTAATATAACCCTTTTCTTCGTAAAATTGTTTGAAAAATGTCCACTGAATCCCGCGATTTGTGTCTGTACCATTTGGGGAATGTTCGAGAGACCCAGGGTCCCTCGTAATGGGAGAGAACAAAAGCGCATGTAGCAGCGCAAAGCGGAAACTGAGGAAGTGCAGAACGAAGTCGCGTTAAACGGAAAATTAAAAAAAAAGTATCTCATATAATTAACACGAGAACAAAGCCAAGACTGGAGCTGAAGTAGTTGTAATAGATAATACACTGAGCAAAGTTACGTGTTAACTTCATTGCTTGCGTTCACTTTTGTTTCTCTTGTGTGTGGAACGCGTGTAACAATGAAACAACACGTCTCCTTATTCAAAGGGCTTTTTAATTCGTTTCACTCTTCCCTCTCAGCTTTGTTTTTCGCTTACACATAGAACGCGGGATTATTAAACGCGTATGTGCTGGACTTAAAAGGATCACGAAACATAATAGAAATTTGGAATTAAGTGGCAGTGAGATGACATTTGCACAAAAACACAACCGATTCAACTGAGTTCGTAAAGAAAATAATAAACTTTATTATCAAACAAGGCAGTTGCAAACTGCGTATGACCACATGGGGGTGGGGGCAATAAACTAAGTTACTCTCCGGAAACAAACAAGGGACCATCTCTTCAATTCCGACCAAGGCCCCAAGGGCAGAGGCGGATTTAATATTTATAAAATAAATTATCTAAGAAAAAAAGAACTGTTATCCATTATTCCATAATAAATTGTTTAATTTATGATTTATTAATTTACTATTATTCTATTTATTAATTTATTATTTTTATATTAACAAATTATTATTCCAGAATAAATTCCACGACTGTATTCCTCAGGGATAGAAATAAATATCTACTTTGAAAGAACCCTAGAAGTTGGATGAAAAGTAACAAAATGAAGATTGATAGTTTGCTGATATGGTTAATCGCATTAGTGCTGCATTATGTGTGAAAAAAAGAAAAGAATCTCACCATCACTTCGAATCTTCAGAGCGTTATGCCATGAACTCCACAAACCCCATCTGAGGTGCTCAAGTCTCAATCCCTTTAATGACTGTCAACTCTCATCATCCTTCTGGCGACATGGAAAGCCCTGAGGAATGTCTTCAAGTGATCCACACTACTCACTATATACACTTTCTCTTATCTTTAGAAGAAAACATACTGTAAATATCCCGTTTCCTCCAGACACTGTCAAGTAGTTGCCAAAAAAATACCATCACAAATGCCATTTTCCTCTAGCTTTTTAAGCATTTTTAATACAATACAAGATAATTAATATTCTTAATTACGTTAAAGCTTAAAATGATATTTAAAATTTTCAGATAATTTTTATATTTCGAAAATCAATTTTTAATTTGTTTTTGAAAAACGTGTTTTGTACTCAAGAACCTTTTTAAAGTGAATTACATGTTGTAAAAACTGATTAAAAAATATCTTATAACAACATATGAAATCTTAAAAATTTGATGAATTTCGGATCTCAACGTTTAGGAGGTAGACATGAAAAATTTTCAGAACGCAAAGGAGATTGCGACTTATTGTGAATTATTCTTCAGTGATTACTACAAGTCTGGCGGGTAGGAAAACCTAAACCTGGGTCTTTTACATACAAATCCATAGTACCACTAATAAACCAATAAATGTCTAATTCTGAGATGTGAAGGTTCAGATAATGATTTTGATTTCGCGAATATTTCTTCTCGCGAGAGGTGAACGAAGTCATTGTTGCGCCACCAGCGCAGTCTAGCGAGAGGTTACACGAAACACGGAACAGAGGAAGAAAGGTATGAGAATAATAATTTTCTCTCTTGATAAGGTGTTTGAGCTAGCACACCACTTCCTAAAGGAGACAATATCTTAATTAGAAACACGGAATGAACAAACCCACTCTAAATGTCGGGTACTATCTTCCCTCTTGTCTAATTAGTATATGCACAATGTATCAAAACTATTTCTCCAACATCAGAATCGTCTCCGTCGCTAAAAATTCCTGTATTAATTAAATATGCTATCAGTTCCACACATCATTCAAGTAATTAAAAAAGTTTTTATATAATTGGAGATTCAGGAAATGAGAGTCGCTAATACAAAATAATTAAAATATGAAATTTAAAATATGCTATTTCAAAACCAATGTAACAATTAAGTACGTTATTTAATGAAACAATTTTTCTAGGTATTTCATTAAAAGCTGCAATAAGTTAACTTTTCATTACTTTACAGCTTTGGCTGCATGAATGATGCTTTTCAAGTTCAAAGTTACTTCAATAGAAGTTCATTTAATTATATTATATGCTCATCTTCGACTTCAACAAAAAGATTGACGAGTCTACATAAATAAATAAATATAAATTTATTTATTGTATAAATCAAAACAGTTACAAACTGCGTATGACCACGAGGAGGAAATAAAGTAATTTAGGACTCTTCGGAAGGAAGCAAGGGACGTATTCCATCGATTCCTATCAAGGGCCCAAGGGTAGAGGCCAAGGATTTAACATTTCAGCACACAAACAGTATTCGGTACGTGTTATAATTTTAACATGATACCAACAAATTCGTATTTAATAAAAAACGCAAAAAAGTTATTTCATAAGTACTTTGTATTATATCAAACTATAGATTATTCGGAAAGTATTGTTTGAAATGGATATTGAGAATAATAACTTTAATTATCGGTTTTGTGCAAAGTATTAATTTTTGCAGATGAATTATCTCCCTATAACTTGATTTCTAAAGTTCCAAGCGTCTCTGTCGTAGAGCACCGTATACGAACCGAATGACTGGATGACGCCTGTGAATCCAAATGTTAATCCAAAGTGCCACACCAGCGGTGCGCAGTGGAAGCAATCGGAACTAACGAGCGCACTCTCTTTATTAATTAGGACAATTAAAGGGTCGTTTAATGGCCCAACGGAGGAACACACTGAGGACTTCTAAAGTTGTTTCTCAAGGGCTGAGACGAAGTCCTTACGCTCATCCTATGCCCTAAATTAAGACAAGGCATCCCAACATCGAAGCTTCTTGTCTGAGTACAATTCTACGTTGCCTTCACACAGCGATATGGAACTTTCTGGGTTTATTATTTACTTGCCCTTTATAAAACGAAGCTCTTTATATTTGAAAAACACTTCAATTGAAAATTAATTCTGTATTTTAAGTTTTATTGTTATTTATCAAATGGGATTAAAAGTACAACACCTTTGTATTTTTATAAAATGTAACAAAGTCATGACGACCCGAAATAGAAAAGGAGCATTAATAGAAAATAAAACTTTTATGTCTCACACTAAAATAAATAACATTTTAAGTGGTTTTGATTTACAAACGAGGGAGGACGAGAATCTTTTAAAATTTTATTGTAATTATTGTAACGAACGATTAAATTCGAAGACACATCTCTCTTAGAGAAATGTTAGAAATTGAGATTAATGTATTTTTGTTTAGTTAATCTTCCGAAAAATGGCATCATTATAATACAGGAGATGCAGAGTCAGATTACAGCAAAGTCACTTTCGAATCTGCGTAACGTAACATCAATTCTCTATTTGTTTATCAGGTGCAATGAAGAAAGGAAATTATTCTCTTGATACATATAATAGGAAATTGCGGAAGGCGAATGGTGAACGCCCCTGAGATCAATGTACGACTCCCGGATTCGATTCCTGACTGGCTACGTTTGTGTTCGGATGCGCATCTAGAATTTAAAAAAAAAAAGTCTCCCCGTGACTCTACATTAATTAGACAATTGATATGGAAAAGATAGAAGAGTACATTACACGTCCAGTATAGGATGTAAAATTAGAGGTGACTTTAAGAAAGATCTGTAACAACAAGAACCGTGTCTTGTACTTGCAATAAAAGGATACATCAGCTCATCTTGAATACGTCTTAAATGGTTAAGTTCTACAAAATGTATGTCCGTGTTTATTTGCTTAAATCTTAAAAAAATGCGTCGAAACTCTCCATATTGGTTGTTTACTTGTCGTTGAACAATATGGTAATGCAAAAGATGCCATAAATGCACATTAGTGCACTTGGAAAAATGGAGTCCGCCCTGTCTGTTGTTGTACCCATGTATAAAAATCATCATCCGGTTCCTGCACTACTTCAGAAAATAAATTAACTCAATATCTCAATAAATGGCACCTTTATAAGATTTGATAGCTCTGGTGACACATTGTTACATGGGAAATTATTGCATCCTATACAGAGAACAAACTAGGTGAGGCATAGAGGATATGCAACAATGTCAAACGAATATGTTGTTCTATAGAGGGTTTGCAATACCAGTTTCATGCAAGTTTAGTATACGTATGCCTTTATTTCACGACCAATCGGCTCCATGTGAAATAGATCCATTTTCAGTGCATGATGCACTCATTGTTTTAGTTTTATTATCTCTGGATTTTCCATCAGAAACCCACCGAAACCCAATGAAAGTAAAATTATTCTGAAATGTAGCTGGAAAAAATACTAGTTTTCTCTTGTCTCCCAAAGGAAGAATCCGATTGTCACAAGATACACGCATTCCCGTATTCTTTGCAAAATGTCGACTGTGACAAATGTATCTGTAATCCTTTTTACAAAGAAATTCGCATCCGAATGATCTTAGAAAAAGTATCGAAATCTTTGATCACATGAGATAAAAAGCAAAGTCGCAGATCGCATTTTCATACGCGAAAATTCGAACCAGCGACATTTGTGCAGCGTATTGTGATTTTAACTTGAAAAGCAAACATGTCACCGGTCGCCATTTAAATGAAGCAATTGTAATTATAATTATAATTGATTGTGTAATACATTGCGTCTTATAGAAGAAATGGTTATTTTCAAAATACAGACGAACTTTTAAATAAGGAAAGTGATGGAAGTTTACTTTAATGTTTTTAGTAAATTTTACTTTGTAGTATTTTAAAAACACTTTTGTCTAAGTTCACCGGACCTTCGATAAAGATATTTTATTTCTTCCGAGGTCAGACGGAAAATTCATGAAGCAACCCCCTTACGCGCAACCCCCTTGTGGTTGTCGAACATGTTGTTATGTATTTGAAACTAATCAAGCGAGTTCTTGCATATTGTTTGTAGTATATTATGAATCGATAGGTACAAATTAAATCGTGTTTTTCTTCGTTATTATTCATATTGAAGGTTTTATAACAATTAGAATAATAATAATAATAATAATAATAATAATAATAATAAAAACAATCATTTCAGTAACTTGGCTGAGTGCTGCTTCCACTTTAAAGAGTGAAACCAAAAGAGAAGAAGCAAAAATAAAAATATGACGGTGGAAATGTGAAAAATAGAAAAAAGATGAAAAGGTGAAGTAGAGGTAAAGGAGTAGAAGTATGTGAGAGAGAGAGAGAGAATTATGATCGTGCATTGTCACCCCTTCCCTCCAATTAAAGCGATTTTGGGAAGTTGGCCGCTGTTCAGGGACTTCGTGGAGCTAACATTACACAGAATTCTCCGACTTGGCTCAAAATATTAAAGTAAAGCGTGTGCCAGAGACAGTCAGTCTAAAAGACGCTCACTCGTATGTTCGAATATTCCGAGGCTCAAGTGCTTTCGAAGGAGGAGGAGGAGACTCGGAGACCATAGAACACAGAAACATCTGATTACGCTTTAAAGACTTTAAAGATATCGCCTCAAATATATATTGGGATTCATTGCGACAGTCATTGCACTTTCTACATTTTACACCAGAAAAGAAAAGAAAAGAAAAAAGAAGGGGCATTACCAGTAACAGAACAAGTGTGGAATGTTGGGGGGTATGTGCAAATACTGTGCACCACAGCAGGATTAAAGTCTCTGTAGCAGAAGATCTCATAGATATAAATAACAAATTGTTCATATAAGTATATCTTATTTAATCAATAGTTTTATAATTATACAAAGTACATCTGAAATAACATATTTTTAATGTTTTATGAAACACTAAAAAAATGTTGGTATTATGTACCGAACTGTTTTTACTGTTAGGAGAAAAGAGCTGGAACGTTATCTTATGTCCCGCGATCGGAATTTAAAGGAATACGTCCCTCGTTTTGCTTCCGGAGTGTAAATTAGTTTATTGTCACACGACGCAGTTTGCAACCGTTTCTTTCAAAATAAATAGAAAAAAGAAACTTCTGAAATAAAGTATTTGTTCTAAATGGTCTTATCTTATCTTCAATTGAAGTTGATGAATCCATTCTGAAGCGCCTATTTTTTGATAAATTAAACTTTGTTCTAATTCTTACGAATCAACAAATGTTCAAATAATTTACTGCGCCTCATTAATCCTAATGTGATGTAAGAAAAAACTAATATAAAAGATAATACCATAGAAGAACCAGAAGAGTAGAAAACTGAATACAAATGACCAAATTAGACGGTATTAACAAAATTATTCTGTAAATTTTATGGAGATTCTTTCAACCCTGTGAAGTCATACTTACAGAATAACATATATACTTGATATGTAAATTCCGTTACTCCAAAATATTATCAAAAAATCTGTAAGAAACTGCGTATAACTCCGCGGAGGACAATAAACTGATTTACATTCCGAAAACTCACAAGGGACGCTAACTCCCAATACAGAACCCAGAGACAGGCCCCCAGTGGGGGGGTTCAACATTCTGCTCCCCCGTAAAGAAGAATCACGAATAGTAAGCTAAGTGCAATAATTGTGAATTAATACGTAAAGACAGGAGTACGAGAAAAAATGAGCCTTGTAATGACTTCGCCATAAGCAAAGTAGTACGATGCATACAGACAAAAGTTAGTAAATAAATAAAAAATTGGCTACAAAATAATTAACAAGTTTTATTTTTAAGTTCTTGAATAGCAAAGTAATTTTTCATATATGTACTGTCATCAGCTTATTATTCTGAAAACATTACTAATTACTCAACATTCAAGACAAATATCAATAGTAGTAATGACATTGCTCAGAGATAAATCCAAGTATCAGAGACAAATATCTGTTTTATCAACAGTTAGAAAAACGTTTCAAAAGAAATGCCTGTCACGGAATAACAATGAATCTGGTGCTTATTTACACTCATCACGCCATTCCTCAACGACCAAGGAGACTGTACACACAGGAGAGTGCAAGGGTAGCCTTTTCTCTGGGTACGAAAAGCGTCCTCAGCACCTTCACACGCTGCTTATTGGAACTACTTCAAATTGAACTTATTACTTTTTTCTTCTTATATCTGCTTACGTATATATGACAACTAATAATAGCAGATCAAAGTTTTTATGCCAGCGTATCCATCAGCACATAGCTATCAGCTGAGCTTCACTTGGTGCGGGAACTGCCATTGAAGTAGTTACAGGAACCAGCGTGTGATGGCGCTGAAAATTCACGTCCCCATGTGAGCTGAGGACGCTTTTCGTACACTTGAGTTTTCAAAACTTTCCCTATATTTTGTATGTGAGAAAGTAAAAACATATAACTATTATAAGAAGTTGTATTAATATATTACACTTCAATTTATACCATCAAGGTATTATCCATTTCGTACATACAGCTATAGTCTCCTTGACTACGACCCAAGAACAAACAATTTTGTTCTGTTAGCGCGTGCCAGTGCCTCCCCCCCCCTTCAGCAATCACATCTTATCACTGGCACGTAACAACTACTGGCAGTGTGTAAGTTGACTCACCAGGAAGACGAAATAACTAAGTAAACTGAAGAATGTAAATTAAAAATGTTGCTTCTACATTTTATCATGAATTTTACTAGAGTAATATCTTTATAGTAAATTTTGACACATTTCTCTGTCTATACCACCGCTAATGCGGATGGAATACATACTTCTGAATAGAATACTGCAACAGCAACAAGCAAACTTTACGCTCTATACGACATGAGAAAGAAATTGACCCACTCCCTCAGGCAGAATCAATTTCCTCGACCGGACATACAGATGTAAATACATAAATAAATAGATAAATTATCGTCAAAAATGTTGTACAAGCTACGTATAGCCACGTATGAACGACCGGTTATCAAAAAAACTTTTTTTTTATTATCACTGTCACCCAAAACGGATATTTGCATCAAAATCTCAGTCTATTTTTTTTTCGCGTTATTCCATACAATATGTATGTGAGATGGTATATTGTATATTGAAGTGTAATATAATAATGCAACTTATTATAATAATTATAAGTTGTATTAATATATTACGCTTCAATATATACCATCAAGGTATTAAACCTAGAAGCAATATTTTTAATTTGCAGTTACTGTTAACCAGCGACTGACGCGCCTTCTGGCAGCGAGGAAATCAGTCTTTAGGAGCCTTCACAACGATACATTTTTAGATACTACAATCTCTCTTCATCTCTTAACAAGATGAGAGGACCGGAACAACGTCGCGCTGCCGTTACTTCATTCCCTTGTATTACGATTGAAACCTTGGAAGTTATCCTAAGCATTTCTTCGTATACACTAGACATACACACACACGTATTTGTTTGGAGTTGGAGGTGAAAAGTCGAATCGACGTTAAACGGGATCCAAACTGAGACCAGAACTCTAGATCAAACCTTTCAGCACAAGTCAGCACAACGGAGTCTCGTGAATTTCAATAAGAACTTCAATATTTCATATAAAACACACACACAAAAATATTTTTATAAAAACCGATCCTGTCAGTCATTGTTTCAATCGTACCTGTATAGTACGGGGTATTGATAAAGAATATCAAAAGAGAAGTGAAAGGAACGAAAAGCAAAGGATCTGTGAAGAAGCAACAAGTGTCATAACTCACCCCACGCCTTTGCTACTGCTACATCACTTGCAGAATCCCCTCTTGCTCCTATTGGTCGAGACGAGTCGCGTAGAACTGCCTTTTCACAAACCACACTGACAAGAGAATGAAATTCATTTGATGTTACTCATTGCTCTCAACAACATACAACCACTTACATCTTCACAAATGGTTCATCGTATTTTCATGAATATCTTAGCAATCATAAAAAAGCACTAACACGCGAAGACGATACAAACAAAATGCCAGACGAAGAATGAAATTTCAAACACTAAGAACGATGAGCAAATAGCTACGATTTTACAATGGATTCCTTCCTTACGAACTTTACTTAGATTCTGTTATTTACCTTTCGACGTAAGAAGAAGGTCAATCCCCTCTTCATCAGCTGTTTCTTCCTCTCCTCCTCCTCCTCCTCCTCCACCTGCCAACCAACCACCCCAAGATGGCGGTTGGGTTCAGCCACCTGCTCGTAGACTCTGGGTTTATTCGCACCAAATTGAAACTCGCCGCCTTCTGCCATTTCAACATCAATCTCTTGTTTATATAAATGTCTCTCGATGCACTTTAGTAACCGATATTCTTACTACGAAACTTCGCACGCGAATTCTAAACTGTTCTTCTTCTTAGGAAAAATACGTTACACCAAAACGTGGTCGAGATGAAAACATGAAAAACCACGAATTCTACGGAACGATATTATTACTATTTCTCAGCGAAATTTTGCAAGTAACTAATGATACGTCCAATAATACTTGACAGATTAATCTCTAAACACCCACAAAGTAAAAATACTTCGTTTCACTGATAAGTAATTCGTGTCGCCATTGCGTTCTTATCACGGCTGCATCCGTCCCTCAACTATTATCGATCGGGGCTTCGGGAGCTTCTCTGACGTCACTCGACCAATCGCCTTCTACCTTTTGGTCACGGTTGACCGCTCTGTTGTTTGAATAAGACGTACTATGCTGGAAGAAAACTCCCTCTTTTCCCCTCGCCTCATCATAGTACAGAACCAACCCTTCGAGATCTTTCCTCGCGCGCGGTTCGAACTCTACAGGCGACTCACTACGTTGTATTAGAACAATTCGAACTATTCCTTAATAAGCCTGAACATACATTTATTGTAAGATGGTATAATGGCTATTACGAGATTTAAAATTATCAAGTAAAGGTTGAATTAATAAAGAGAAATGTAATAAATTAATTAATACTGAAAAATTAAATTGTTCGTACCAAAATACGAGGAACGAAACAATTTTTTTTACATAAATAAATCTGAAGGAATCATTTGCTATATACTCAATGAAGTGACGTAGAAATCATGGAAAAAATGTTTCCGAATTTTGTATTTAGTTTATAAGAAGAGAACGATACATTTTCTGATACAATGAAGAGATTCCTTGATGAGCGCGTGTTCTTGGAGTCGTTCCTTCATTTTACAGCGATGAGTTATGTTTTAATTATTAACTGTAAGCTGCTTATATTAAATTTATGTTTCTTACTATGAAGTGCTTTTTTTATTTATTTTTTACTTCTGTCAATTTTATTTTTAAAAAACTTGAAAGAAAGGAAGCAAGCGAGGCATAGAAATTATCAAACGAAGAAATTGTGATTGAAGCAACGAAATTTTCTTTATTTTTTCACTTACCACCTTCGTAAAGGCTTCGTAAAGGCTTCGTAGAATTCGTGTGTTGGTATCCATGAGAGCGCGTTTGTTTTGTTTCTTTCATTTTCAAGTTATTATAAATTGGTCGCATAGATTACTTCGATGAAGTGAATTAAAACATTTTTAATTTTTACTTTTTCTAGTAAAAAAATGAGTAGTATGGGAGGTGAAAGACCTACGTGTGAAGATTATTCGACCAAACATGCATACAGATGAAAATATACGCGTACGAAAGGATTGAGATTGCTTTCTTGGGGTGGGGTAGGGGGTGACATGGTCAGTGAATTCATTGCTGTTTTTTTTTGTTATAAAGACAATTCAGGTTAATACTTTTGTTCCACGTAGCATTGATTAAAAGACTTTGACGACACTTGTAACATTTTCTTCAAACAAAGAAATTCCCCTCAAGGTTTCTAGCCTGTAAAACATCTTGACCTAGAGATGCTCCCTGACACATCACACTCTTGCAGACCAGAATAATTCACCTACTGGAGAAATGTTAGCAAATTATTTTTTTACCGTGCGAGTAAAAGCCAAAAAAAAAATAGTGTAATTTTGGATTCTGTACAAAAGTTTAAGAAAAATGATACCAAACAACCTTTTTCAAACATTCTATATTGATGTAGACAAGAGGAGCGAAATTATCTACGCGCGACGTAGCAGGACAGCGATTGCCTCAAAATGGTTACTGAAATATTATTTTTCTCAGAAATTCGTGCAGGTTGCAAAATTAAAATGATTTGTTGCCTTTTACTTGCACGGCAAAAAATATTGATTGATTTCGGTCAGTGGTGGGTGATATGTCTCAGAACGAGGAAGGGGGGGGGGTGAGGAAGTGACGGAAGTAGTCGGTCGCTTTCCGGTATTTTACAACCGATAAAGATTATTATTCGAACAGATATAATATTTTATCCTTTAACAGTAATATGTTTAAACGCTTTAATGCTTCGCATAATGGAATCTCTGAGTAGATCAGAGGGAGGATGGATGAAAAGTTCTATGAATGGTTCACTTTCTCAAAAGCTACGAATGACAATAAAATAATTCATTTATTCAATAGACGATCCCATCCCATCAAATTTCCCAAAAGGCAGTGACTGATTTAACATTTCTTTAATGAACACTTTATGATGTTCACCTCATTAAATCACTTTACGTAGCGAAGAAAACCTTCTCAAAATCTGTACGAATTCATTCCTACGAACGTTGCTTATAAATTAGAATTAGATACGAAAGAATATTAAACTCTTGACTGGACAAGAGACGGGGCAAGTTGAAAGCAGAAGAACAGAAAAAAGAAAAATCCTAAGAGATCGAGAAATCACAGAATGAAGTAAAATCAGAAAATTTAGAATAACCTATAGACAAGGAAACTAGTTATCAAACACGAATACGAATAGGAAATACAGGAGTAATTGGTCAATTCTCATTTTATACGCGTCAGACTAAAAACAGATTTAGAAAGGAAATTCTTAAGTGACAAAATTATTTTAACACGAGTTGTATTAATTATATTCATTTTAAACGATAATAATTTTATAAAAGTCATTAATTTCGGATTGTTGTTATCTCTTATAATTTTGGGTTCATGGAAAACCTTAAACAATTGTTTCTTCAAGCAGATTTCGTAATTATCTTTTTTTATGCAAGTCACGGCAAGAAATAACGCAGGTAAATCGTGCGTTTTAAAGACGGTTGGTTTTTGTCGTTCGACGCAGATTATGACAAAGAAGACAATCAAAGGTAGCAAACTCTAAGTTCACATAAACAGAAAAGTATTTTTTAACGTATTTTTAATTTGAAACCGAAATTATTTTTTACAAATACATGCTTTTACGAACTACTTCAATGAGAAAGTTAATCTTCAGTTATAAAACAAGAATGGATAATTTAAAGGATTTGAAATTGAATATAAATATTTGAATCTTCTAATTGTTCTTTCATTTCCTGTTTATCCCTTCGTTTGCCTTTCGATCGTCTTCCGTGCATCCGTCGCCCTTCCCCGATCGCGTGATGGTGAACGTCTCCGGTCGTTTGGTCTTTCTCTTGCTGCGCGGTTGGGAATATTCAGCGTCTTCCGAGCTCACGCAAGTGGAACATCTTCCCCCCTGAGCGAAAATAGTGACGAAGTCCTTGTTATCTTTTAAGTGATATTCGGTTTTCGACTTGACAGATTTCAGCGCGGGTGTTTCGTCTCGCCGTGCTTTCAATTTGATCTGAGACGCGATGAGCGCGCAGCTGTGAATCCGCGTCGCTTCTCTGAGTTTCGGCGCCTTGTGAGCGGAACACGACGTCCTGGGCAGCGCAGCGCAATCTGTGATTCTGTTGTTGATCGCGATGGCCGGCAGGAAGTCGGGGACGCGCATGGCAGCGGGGAGAGGGCTGATGGGACGCAAGTGCCGTCGTTGCCCTTTGCCCTTGCCTTCGTAGTTGTAGTCGATGACGAAGAATTCCTCGAAGGAACAATCAGAGCTGTCGCTGTTCAAGTCTCCCAAGAGAACCGGGTTCGGTCGAGGGAGTAGGAAACCGTCTTCATCAAAAGCGGCTCCCATTTTTAGGTTATGTGACGCGAGCAGTGTATAGGGAATGTTCTCAGCAACGTTCCTCCAGCATCTTGATATTTCTGCTACATTAACAATACGACAATTTTAAGAATTCATCACACAAACGTACTCACACATTGCTTCCTATGAAATTAAAATTAAAGTAGAATAACGTAAATATACAAAATGTGTTTCGTGAGATTAGTGTACTTACAGGTTACTTCTCACTCACTGTGTCCGTAGAGAGGCCATGATCTTATCGTCTCTAATTCCACCATCAAACGTTTCCGTGCGATTGGTTATTTGGAACAATTTGCTGCCTTTTAAATGATTTGCACAGAAATAATTCTTGTAACAAATGCGAATTCAAGTTTACGTTATAGAATTTCCAGGGATACTCTTGCTTGGTGTTGATAACAATCATAAATCCACTTCTAAAGAAACTATGTTCAACAATTTAAATAGCTGATTTATTGACGGCACTAACTATAGAAATGGATACGTCAGGTTTGAGGCTAAAGATTCTATTCTTCTATGTTCCATGAACTTTTATTTCTTCTTTCCAGAAACAAACGGAAATAAAATATCGAAGGACATTAAACAATACTTTCTTGTAGAACTGTTTTTCTAACAGTAAAATCCAAAAAAACCCACAATTAATAATAAATAATAGGAGCTTAAATACCTTATATAACTTAATTAAATAAATTAGTAACAATGGGAGCTTAAACGCCATAGGACGCACCTTTGCTTTATGCGTTACGTTTAAAGAAAATTGAAAAAAAAATCCCAGAACCATTATGTCGCTGCAAAAGTTTATTGCAATTACATAAATAAAATCGTCGTTAATCTCAGAATAAGTAAACTAGTAATGCAAAATTTTGATTCATTCACTTAAGCTTAAGTATCTCCAAATTAATATTGATCACAAAAATAATTATTATTTTATGAATAATTTATTCCTAATAAGTTTATATTTATTTTCAAAATATTGAAAATTAGATTGATTCGTATGACACAACCCAACTGGTAATTCATTCTCACATCAAAGCTAGAATTGAAACTATTGGGCTTCTTAGTGTATATATGTAGACTCTTTGACGAACTGCGATCGTTTATTCGTGTTATTTTAAGAAGTCCTTTTTTCTACAGATGTTGACGAGCCCTAAAGCCCCAAAAAAAAAAAAAAAAAAATTCTACACGCGATTTCTCTTCTTGTATTTATTATGAGATGAGAAAGATTCCTGTCTTCGTATATCATTGATTGTCAGCATTTGCACCTCTGATCATCCTGCTTCTTCTAATAATTGATAACTCAGAAAATATCATAAACTCCTGTTTACATACCCCCTCTTTCGACCAACAGAAAATCAAAATAAAGTACTATAAATATTTTGTAAATCATGCTCTAAATTCTAGTACAATTAACATCCATTATTTGGTCAATTTACATAAATAATTGCAGATTTACGACCTTTAAGGGACGAACAGTTTACATTTTGTGAACTATTTATTCAAAAGCTCATTTTCTGTTGTTGTTGTTTTTTTGTTTTTTTTCACTTTCTGACGACGACTTCAAACAAAAATTGAAACGAACCAAAAGCTTTTCATCACGAAAAATATAAACCCCTCGAAGGTCCCTCGAAGGTCGTAAGTCTCGAACTATTTATTTAATTCCATGGACTAAATTGTTGCACTCTCTGAATATCAACTTAGGAAGTTTCCTCGATATGAATGTTGGTATGTAGATATTAAAACCTTTGTGATGGCGATTGGAAAGTTACTACGTTAATAGAAACTTGAATATCTGTAGAATCCACAAAACAATAACTTTGTCTCGAAATATACTTCACGAAGCCTTCATCCTTAATCCAATGTGCTTCAAGAGCTCTCAACGTTCCAACTGGGTAATTTAAGAATTTGTCACTCGAACTGTAACTGCCAACAGAGGGTTGGGCTGATGCGTTCCTCAACCTCATTAATCTACATTAAACGTGTAGCCACGACTACTAATTACGACTAACTACTAACCGATTAGCGTTTAAGAAGCTCTAGAAGCTTCAGAAGCTGCGCGTCGGGAGAAGGGAGAGTCGGATTGTGGGATTCAACCCCTCTCTTCTGCTAGGGACTCTCCGGTGTACACAGAGAGTCCAAAGTCTCGCTACTTTGTCTCCAAAGAGAGATTCAACTTAAGAAAAAGACACGAACGGATACACGATGTGTTTATTAGTCTTTTTATGTCAATTACTTTGCTCTTCTCAAAGTGCAGTTTGCAACAGCTGCTCTCTCTTGGCGATAAAATATTTATTTATTGTCTCGATGCTGGTTCAGAGCTTGTATTCAGTGTAGCCAACGCTTTTACTTCGCCATCGTCCGTTAGAGTAATGATGAGGGTACCTCGAATTCAGTTGGCGAGACATTCGAATTTGAATCCATTGGACCAACCTCGGACAACAATCACTTCACTTCACTTCACTTGATGGCTCTAGTGGCGCTGTTCTTCTGTTCTTTCTGCATCGAGCAAAGTGTGGAACGAATATTACTTTGTATCTTTGTTTGTTGTGTTATTAATTTCTATTTCTTTTACAGCAAACAGTCGCTTTTCAGACTACAGTTAATATTTATTTGGATATTACTTAAATTCTTTGTGATCACGCTTTTCCTGAAATTTCCCTAGTGACCACGCTTTCCTTCAAATTTTCGCGAGTGGGAGTTTCAAGGATTTGTTTCGTAGAGGTTGGCAATTTGTTTAAGGCAGCCATATTGAATAATTTTTGGCACAGATACTTCCTTTCCAGTATAGTGGGCAGCAGAGCGAAAATATAATACCGATGAATCACTTCATCACATCTTCAAAAGATTAACACAAAATACTTACAATTAGTTATTAGTTAATATTGACATCGTTTACGTCTACAAGCATAATTTAGAAATATTTATTTCAACCTGACAAATTTTTGTTGAATATCACAACGTTTCAACGATGGATTCGTGCCATCGTGAGGCGAATGTAGGATAAATAAATATGTTAATTTTACATTGAAATGACAAATAATAATAAATTGACATATTAGTGATATTCAATGTAAATTATTAAACAATAGTTATTTTATTCAAAGTCGGTGGCAACAGAACACAAAGTTTGATGCGTGTGGCGGACTTGGTACACTTGATTTCCAAACTAATGGGTCCGCAAAGGAAAGCTCTCTATTAAGCCACCGAATGGCAACGACGAAAGCACCACGACGCAGATTCAACAAGTCCGTGAATGGAATAAACTACCACCTGACGTGAGGCATATATTCAAAAGAGAATTAACCTCTTAGTTGCGCCAACACATCATGAAATAGTTACGTAGGTAGGCACTTTCCCCAATACCATGCGTTTTAATATTATTATTATTAATTTATTCAATCACCATACTTTCCCTTCTCTTGCAAACGCCACATCTATTTCCAACTACCCTTTCTTCTCTCTCTCTCTTCTTAAAAGTATCTTCTCCCCTTCTACTTCTACCCCTCCCATTCTACGCTGTTGTAACTTCCCAAATGTAAGATATTGTCTTAAGCAATGTCCTGTAATTTGTAATTAATTTTTGTATGTAAGTTAAGATGTAACCCATAGTATAATGTTATATCTAAGAGTAATTTTATTCCGTGTAAAATGAAATATATCCTAACTGTATTTATATTTGTATTTTTGTAATGTTTCACTTAATTTTGGTTTAGTCGTTATGTAATGTTATACTCTTTTTTAACAGGTACTACATTAGTTTATAAATCAATATTAACTTATAAGTTATTAGTTATGTTCGTCCCGATTGGGGTTTTCGCTGGGTTTCCCTCAATCGCTTAAGGCTGAATACCGGGATGGTCCTTAGTTTGTTTTCCCATCAGCAGAAATAGTAAAAAGACATTCCCTCATTTCATTCAAACTAATTTTGTAATGAAATTTATATCAAAATAGAGAAAAATTAAAAAAAAATTATATTTTTTTCTGAAAACCAAAAATGAGCCTTATATTTTTTGAGAGAGTATGTTGTGTACATATTAGCAGCAGCATCCAAATAAATATCAACGTTATTATTTTTTTATGAATTCTTAAAAGTGAACTTTTTCAAAATTGTTTTGAACTCCCGAATGACAGGGAAAGGAGGAGAGGAAATACGATTTTTTAATATTTTTTATGCGACCACCTGTGGACAGTTTTTAATATGTATAAGAATTTTTTAATATAGTAAAAATATTTTTTGAACCGTTATTTTTGTTTGAATTTCCATGTGTGCTGTATGTGTGTGACATTGATTTGATGTTTAGTTAGTGGTGTACAATAAAATATGTGGTAGATATACTAAAAACGAAAAGTTAACTTTGTTAATACTATTCAAATTTTCAAAATTTAATCTTTATGTGAGATGTTAAGAAACTGGGATTAAGAAATAGGAATACTAAACAAAATTTTAAGATATGTGAGACATGTTCCACATGCAGGCACTTGTAATATACAACACAAATTGAGTGTATGTTTGAGAGAAAGCAAAACAGATGACGTCTGAATGCAGTGAAAAATGTCAACAAAAAGAGCCAGAGAACGTTTCTTGTTTCTTTCATTCATTTTAATGTCAGGTCACAATAAAAAAATAAAAAAGAGGAATCCAACTGTTTCTAATACTAGTGTTAGAATTACACGTTTCGTAGTAACTCATGCTTTACCATTTAAAAAATGCCTTGAGGAAAAGCCATACTTGTTCTAGGAAAGTCTAAACAAAAAGTAGAATTGATAGATGTTTTTATTAAAAACGTGTGGTTTAGACCATTATTTTAACAGATTCTGAGTGAAATAAATTATAAATAAATCCTTTAATACCAAACTTTTTAGGAAACACACGTTTAAATCATGGAAATTTATAATAAAAGAACTATTTAAAGACGTCATAAACGTTCCATTTCGCGTGAACCGCCTTCACGTGTTTCCAAGGCCATCATTTTCCTCCGCAGCGACTCATTCCCCCACTCCTTCTTTCGCTTCTTTTCGCTTCTTCTTTCTACCCCATTCGCTTCTGAGTTGAGTGCGGGTGCTGTAATGGATACTCGACTGCAATAAAGTCTCTCCCTCAGCAGAGAGAGCAGGGACAACGAACGCTTCGGGGAGGATTCGTTCACGACACTTGAACGAGAACAGACTCTGTGTCCACTGATACTCAAAAGCCACATTTTGAAATTATTGCTAATGAACCAGATTTGGAGTTAGCTTATTGGTTGCCGTTCATTTCATTGGTGATACGATTGAGAGTAAAGGTAACGGCTGCTTTTTTATTGTGAGTTTTTTATCAACAGATGATGTTTAGCGACATAAGTATAAAAAAGCGCATTGACCGGATGAAGTAATTTATCAAGATTTGTGTGTGTGTGTGTGATTTTTACGTGGTACAAGTACGCTAAACATTTCTAAGATAAGAATTAAACTTATTTGAGGCATGGCGTTCCTTTTGAATTGATAATCTTCATTACTTTAGACCCACGTCAATGAAATAATATTCCAGTGATATTCAACTCCAATATATACAATTTTATGTTTGAAACAAAACTTAATTAAAATATCAGTTTCAATATTCTTCTTTTTTATCCTGCGATCTCTCAAATGGGGTTAAAGGAGGCCCCACGACCGGAAAGGAAATAATTTCGTTTTCACGCGTATGAGAGAGAGATCCGGGGATTTCCCTCAATTTGAGCGACCTTTCGATTTGTATAAAGATGAGTTTGCATTATTAATGCGAGTCCTAAAACTCGTCATTTTTCAGTTAAAATTTATTAAAATAGTAGTTTGCTTCTGTGTGTTTGTACTCTGAGATGCAGTTTCCTTATCATTTTCACACTGACCGTAATACGTATTGACNGTAGTTTGCTTCTGTGTGTTTGTACTCTGAGATGCAGTTTCCTTATCATTTTCACACTGACCGTAATACGTATTGACGTCGTGAATATTAGAAAAAAAATTAGAAAATGATTAGAACTATATAGTATTTAAGATAGAACACTAACGTCAGGGAGCATAATACGGTAGAATGAATTGTAGGTTTAGTTGTACTTAAGTTATAAGTTATACTTAAAATATTATACATTTTGTCGCAGAAACTTGGATTTTCCTTCGTTTACGGTAAAAGAGAAGATATTATTTCGTAATATATTGATTTTTTTTATTTTAAGATCTGCTACAACGTAGAAATCATTGGTAACGCACACTTAGCTACCGATACTCTTCCGTTGTCTACAAAGTACAATTTCTTCCATTTGTACATGCCTTCCTGCCCTTCCGAAGAATATACGTCCCTCCAGAAAGCTAAGCTGTAATCTAATGTAGCTATCAGGTTGTCCTATGAATCAAGAGGGAGTTTAAAGCAAGTCGTATGTAGATCCACAGAAGTTTGTAAACGATCACTTGCAAAGAGCAGAGGGTGTGTGCACATTGTCGCTACTCGGGACATAGCGAGGATCAGTGCAGTGATTGCCTTCAGGACACCTCACTTATCACTCTTCCCCTCTTCGCAATAAACATCAAACGGATGGTGAAATGTCCTCTCTCCTCTCACAAGCTTTGCACGCAACGTCCCTTTGATTCTGGGCTGGTTTTTATCTGAATATCTTCATGTCATTTGGGGAGAATTCGTGCGATCAAGAACGTTCTCGATGCAACCAACCNACTAGTAATTAATGGGGTAAATAAGATAAAAGCCAGTGCCCTGAATGACCGTCTCTTCCGACAACTATGCCACGAAAATGATGAGGAATTTGAGCGGTTGCTCCTTCACACGGCCGTGAGGTGGCTTTCAAAAGGAAACTGTTTGCGGCGATTTTTTGAATTGTTCGAAACAGTGACTGAGTTCCTCGATTCTTGTGACCCTGAATTGAGTCAAGCGTTGAGACTTCGCAAATTCGAGATTGCATATCTGACTGATATTTTCGAAAAACTCAATGAGGTCAACATGAAGCTGCAAGGAAATAAGATGAATCTTATCAAAGCAAAAGGCATTATCAGTTCGTTCATTGCCAAGTTGGCCATTTTCAAAGGTAATATAGGTCGTGGTGAACTGTGTCAGTTTCCATCCCTACAAAAATGCTCAGAATCCCTCCATCTTCAAGATGACCAAATCTTCACTTTCACTGACCACCTTGACAAGCTAAAATGTGACATAGAATCAAGATTTGAAGACATTGCCAATCTTCAAATTCCAGATTGGGTTTTTGATCCATTTTCGTTTGACGCGGTGGACACCCTTGAACATATTTTGCAGACAGAGTTTTTGGACCTGAAATATGACTGTGAGGCAAAGATGATTTTCAAGCAGCATGGTTACGAGTTAGCCTGGGTAAAACTCATGGACTCTTATCCAAAACTGTGGGAAATGGTTGAACCCCTTCTAATCTCATTTCCATCCACATATTTAGTGGAAAAAGGATTCAGCTCTGTCGTCCAGCTCCTCACAAAACAAAGGAACAAATTGGATGTTTGCACCAAAGGAGACTTGCGCCTTCACCTGACCAACATACAGCCGGATATTCAGGCTTTGACTGCAGTCCACCAAGCGCAAGGGAGCCATTAAAAAGGTAAATAAATTAAATTGAAATTATAAACATTTTGTAAAATTGGTTCAGGGTATTCTATGACGCAACTTTTTTACTCTAATTCTACAATTTACAGATTAAGTTTAGGTATTTGTACACAGCTAAGAAAATGTGAGAAAATTGAGCTCAAACTCATGAGATGAGACTGATGAGAAGAAGAATTCTGGACACATCTACATTGGTTAATTATTTGTTGTATATAGTAATAAATCATTTAACAGAATAATTCAGTCTATTATTTTTACAACAACACGTTTCTTACATTTAAATAAGGGTATACCGTACTAAGAGAAGGGGGGCGACAGGGGTGAGTCCTCTTCCACTAAGGGGCGATACCTCATAAAAGGTTGGGAACCACTGCTCTAGACACAACAGATACTAAACTGTAGAGGAGTTTCAAATATTCTAGATTTTGAAACAAATCTACAAAACAATTTATTTATTTCTCACAAATATCTTATTTTAATAAGACTACAGATAAAAATCCAAAGATTATTAATTTTTGGTGTATAAATAAATCACTTCCTAAAAATAAGCATTTTTTGGTAAATTTGTTAAGAATCAATTCTCGTTTAGGTACTAAACCACATTCGACTCGAGCAAAAGGTATTTAAAATTATTTGCAATGAATGAAATGTCTTATAAAAATTCTTACTGTAAATTTCATACTTTATCGATCTATATCGATCATTCAGTCGAGGAATACGTTGAGATATTGTTTATTTTACGTCTGTTCAAGTATTTAAAGAATGTATTTCATGATCACTTCTAACACACCCATAAAATGTTTCAAAAATCTTACTCGTCAGATATAATTTCCTATATATTTTAATAGGCATTTAATTCTTTTTAGATTTTTGTGTTTGAGTTAAGACTAAGTTTTTTTAAGCAAAGGGGAATTGTGGCGTCTCACACAAAAAAAACATCAAAAAATTAACCGCAGGACTTTTTTTCAAGATTAGGATCATATTCCTAATTTAAGAAGATATTCAAGGGCCGAATACAAAAAGCTCTACAGACGATACGCCACGAAAGAGAAACTCCGTGAATACTGTAGAAAAAAATGGTCTTGATACACGAGCAGTACCGTATTCCTGATTTCCTCCCCCCCCTTGCTTTCACCTCTACACCTATTACGTATAAAGCATTGTTACAGTGTTTTAGAGTAAACCGTTTGTTTAGACGTTTCTTTGCATTAAAGAGTAAAGAGGGTAAAAAATGAGGACACTGAATAAGTTGGATTTCTATTCACTGTTTGGTGAGGCATTCTTTACGTAATGGAGAACTGAACTACACATCAGGTTACCGCAACACGATTCTTGAAAAACAATTTTTGAATGTAAATGCACTAAGTAAATCGAAAGAACGGACTTTTACGAGTCTCATAGTACTTATTAGCTTAAGTATTGAGTTAAAATTTAAAAGTCTATGACTGTTTATAGACAACGTTGGTAAGTAAAGTGAAGTTGTCGGACATTTCTCGTTTCCTAAAATACGTCGTGTGTGTGTGTGTGTGTTTTTGCTTTCAGAGCCTTGTTCGGTGATGTGTGATCATATATAAGCGACAGCACAATGTGTGAAAATACGCAGTCAAGTGATACATGTGTCACAATGAGTCGACCACTTATCGGACAATAAGTGTGTTAGAGGTTGTGACCACTTATTTGTGGTTGTGACCACACTCTCTGATGGGGCGACACGAGATAATTGGACAAACTGATTCCATTCAGGAGTATCATCAGTTGGGAACCAGAAGCTTTTTCCGAAACCAGAAGCTGGTGAATTATGTTAACTTTCACTGTGAACATTAATTACCTACAGAAAAGGTCAAATGTTAATTTCGGTTTAGCTTCGTATATAGTATAAATCTAACTAAATAGATTCAAATTAAATCAACGTAACGGGTATAATAAATCCATCTACCACTTTCAAAAATTGAGAATTTATTTAATTTGATTTAATTTCTATAAAGATACATTATCGTACACATTATTGCTTCGTGAAATTTAAAACAATTATTTTTAATTTTGTAAATTCAAATGCAATATGCTAACATTCCTCTAATTACAATTTAACCATTTTTTCGTTGATTTTTAAAACATTAACCCCGTTTTTAATATCATATTTCATGAATATTTTAAATCCGATCATTGCATTGCTAATACTATCTCCATTGCATCCATATTCATAAGTCTTTGAAACCATATTCATAATGTTAGTCGTCTACTTTTTACCATTAAGTTTTTCAGTAGAACACGATTTAATAGATTGATTTGAATATTCGGCAAAAACGACACAAGACATTTTGTACGAATCGCTTTTCGTGTCCACAAAAATCGCCTTTTGAGTTTTATCATGATTTCATAGATTTAATATTAAACTAAAAACATCTCATGTTTCTGTATCAATTTTACAATTTAATACATAAATAAATAACTTTATTGAATAAAAAAAGCAGTTACAAACTGTATTTGACCACGTGGAGGACAAGAAACTAATTTACTATCCGGAAGCAAGCGAGGGACCATCCCATGAATTCCGATCAAGGGTCCTAAGGCGTAGGCGGATTCAAAAATTTCAGCAAAAAAAATTCGTAGATAATAATAAAAAGTTAACTACGTGGTAAAATATTTCAATCATTCCTAAATATTGTTTGTAAGTCGTAACTAATAATTAAAATAACTCTATATTGGAGATTAATTATTACGATAGACCGCCGGCCCCCCGTAAGCAAAAGTAACTTTTAAGTTGCAGGTTTCTCACAAGAAAAGAAAAAATTGAGTAAGGAAAGTATGTTATCGACTGGAGAGTATCGATACTTTGGCTGCTGAGAAGAGTGGAATGAGTCTTTATGTCAAAACAGAGCGCCTCCCCTGTTCAGAGAATTCTTTGGGAAATGGGAAAATTATCAAAAATGTGTTCCCGTATTTGTATAAGCTAGGCATTGAGCATCAGGTAAATCCAGCGATCTTGGTTCCATGTGAACGTTGGAAATATATTTTTATTATAAATTAAAGGTTACTTTTTAGATTATGTCGCCTGGAATATTGTTTTCTTTTCTTTTATTCTCTACTATCGGATTTTTTATTAGAGGTCTCTGTGTTATGAGTGCGACAGTATATATTTTATTCCTTAATAATGTTCAAGTAGAAACTTGAAATTAATAAATGTTGTTACAAATACGATAGTAATCATTCGCTGAATAAGAATTATTTTGGCTCTCTTAGTTTATTTTATAAAAATAATTAAGCCGATGTATCGGCAAAAACCGAAAAATTATCACATTTCTTTTACATTTTATGTTAAAAAAATTAATATTCATTTATAAAACCAAATGCAGAAGAAAATGACACATCCAGTGTTGTTAACTTTTAGTTTCTACAATGTTTGTTATGCTCTACATAGCTCTATTAGAAGTGACGAGTCTATTATAAAGAATCCGACAGTAGGCACGAGAGTGTCTGCGTGTAGAAGTCGAGGGACGAGAGAATCCAACTTGTGCCACAGAAGCATCATCCTCTGACGGAACATAAGAGACCAAGAGCCATCTGATTTGCTCATGTTTATAATACTTATCAATAGATGGTAATTGATTGAAAGTTTCATAAAACGGCAACCGGTTCGCGTGACGAACATCTTTATAACTTAATTCATATTATTGAAAAAAAAAGAAAGCACGCCACTCCATTGCTCATAGATCATACTTCGTCTTCTAGTTAAGTGAATGAAAAATAAAATGGCAGACGACATTTTGTATATTGTAGACAGAAGTTTTGTAAACGTGAGCAAATAGCGAATAGTTGGCCCTCGCACTATAAAATAAAGGAAGGAGTTATTTCGCTTCGACTATACACAGGAAGGACCCCAACACTTCACTTCCTTCCTTCCTTCCTCTCTCGCGTAACCAAGGAGACGGCACTCATGGAGTGTCAGGCAGAGCGCGAGGAGACATCAGAGTGTGGCCGATGCTGTACCACTTTTTCGTCAAAAGGGAGCGAATTCCAAGATACATTGCAATATTATTTTGAAATTTTTATAATTCCAAAATTATAAAATTTTGAAAAATATCTTTCATAGTTATAAAAGAAAGTCACTTTCATATCAATCTCTCAGTCTGTAAACCTGTTTGTCCTCTTGAAACTCCAGAACAACTCAAGTGATTTTCGTGGTTATTTTTTTTTTAAATTCATATACATGTTCTCAGGAAAGGTTTACGTAAATATTTTGTTACCTTAGGTATCACAAGGAATAGGCAATACGAGAAGAGACAATAGTTGGGGGAAAATCAGTTTCAAGAGACGCGCTGATGGATACGCTGGCATAAAAACTTTGATCTGCTATTATTAGTTGTCATATATACGTAAGCAGATATAAGAAGAAAAAAGTAATAAGTTCAATTTGAAGTAGTTCCAATAAGCAGCGTGTGAAGGTGCTGAGGAAGCTTTTCGTACACTTAGAGTCTCGTTGCCCGGAACACAGGGAACCGGAAGCGCAGGAAGGGAATGAGTCGGCCTCTGGACGTTCATGTTCCTATTCACGACATTAGCACTTGTAATGTGGTACATTTAGCCAATTACAGTCTGACAAATTAAGTCTCTGTCTCTCCCAGCCGACGCGCGCGCTATCTACTACATCAACATGGCAACAACGCCCGCCCGCAGCCGCAGATACTCGAAATTGCGTCCGTTTATCTGCTGCCGCCTAATTTACAATTAGGGACAGACGGTGGCGGTGGCAAGGGAGGGATAAAGGGATGGATAGAAGGGGTGCGAAAATCCATTGAGGCATCAACGATTACCCTTCGCTGGCACATCGACGACTCGTAGCTGGGCGGAGGACGGTGGTCGTCTACTCTGACAAAAAATGCCCTTCCCCCGAAATACACGAGAAACACTCGAAGTACTGTATTCTCCATTGAAATAGGAACTGTACTGACAAAATCAGATTGCAATATACTCAATATTAGAGCTAACACTGAATAAACACTCTGTATTACATTGTTTCACTTAATTTTACTTATTATTATCTAGAGAGGTAGCTACTTGCGCTGGATTACTACTTTCGTGACAAAAAATATGAATCCGCATAAACTCATTTTCCGCTCATGAATTCCTGAAAATTATTATACAAATGGCGTGTAAAAGCAAACACAGAGAAGTGTGCAGGTTTATTCTAGAAGCTAGGAGATACATAGTAATCAAAAGTATTTCGAAAATAGTTTCTCTTTGTTTTTTACGAGTAAGACAGTCGTCGCATTACGGCAACTCAAAGCATAAACATAAAACCCGAATTACCTTTCATTTGATCTGCGTTGTAAATATACAAATCGAAGGATGTGAATCGCTTGTAATACTGTTCAGTCTACTAAAAATATACAAAATCTGTGTTCATGAAACGAAGGGAATTTGTTGGAAAAAGGTGAAATTTAATTGGTCTTTGAGCATCACATGTTTTGGATGAAACCGTTTAAGTATAATAGATTTCTTTGGTGTGACAATATCGTATGTTCTCCGAGAAGACAATTAGTTTTGGAAAAGAATAGTAAAAGTAAGTAACTATGTATTCGTACGAATTCGTTTTAAGTTAAAGTAGAAACTCCGCGATATTAAGTCACGTTTCGGACCCGTTAACCTTTTTAGTTCTCTCCCCACCCACAAAGAGAACAGGACAAGTGAGCGTCACGTTGCGCCGCAGCACTCTTGACATTCGTGAGAAACAAGGGAAAATATATAGAATAAGAGGACGTAAATCATGACTCATGATAATGGTTGCTTTTGGATTTTTGGAACACAGTATCTTATGCAAATCTATAACATCTGGTTACATATCGAACTTGGTGAATTTATCTAGAGAAACCAGTGTGATACTTTTTATAATTTCAATTAGTCATTTACTTCTGTAAATTTATTTAATTAATTAATCAACTTCACCATACGGAGACTCACGGAGACTTGACCGGAAGGCGAAACGTTGTGAATAAAAGTTTCTCTACGTCGTAAAGTTGGTGAATTTAAAAATTTACCAAAGGAAATTTAGTTGTTTTTGTTTTCATGAGAATACTAAGCGGTATATAACAGTTCATTGAGAGTAAGTGTCGCCCAGGTGCGTGTTAGGACAGGAAATATATATACGTATGAAACCATGTGACAGGACGGTCGTATTTTAAGGTAAAAAGTAGTGATGTCAAATGGAGAAACTGAAAGAAAGGCAGAATGAATCGTAATATTGTATTTTAAGTATGCACTATTGGCCACAAGTTCATATCTTTCTTTCCAGGTGACGCTAATCACGGCGACGTTATCTTCTTTAAAATCTAGAGAATTAAAATAGTAATTCTGGTTCTCAAAATAAAAAGTAAATTAACTTTTTTTATTATGTAAATCGTGTTCATTTACCTTAAAAAGGAAATATTGAAAACGCGTTGCGTCAGAGGACATTTTGTAACTACTCCACTGATCCTACTTTACTATTGGTGTATTTGCAAAATCGTGTTATGATTAAAGGGTGGTTGTAATGAAAGTTCAGACCCTGTTGACTCCCACGTCGAGCCCTAAGTTCTGCTGGACGTATTTCGTCGAAACTAGGTGAATATGTTATGTGGAGCAAAGAAAAAATATCGAATTTCGACCACCAGGTGAGACAGAGACAACGACTGCCTTTTGTCTCCTCGTTCTTCGGACTTTTCACGAAGGAAGCACTTTTCACATATTCAAGTTTTGTGTTTACTATTTGCGTCCTTCTCACCAGATGGTCGAAATTTATCTTTTTTAAATGCGGATTTGTTGTCCCCTCCATGTGACGTTTTTACCACGTTTCAACGAAATACGAAATACAATGTCCATCTATTTTAATTCTTGTTATAATTATAACACCATCAGCAGCCGAATGCATTTTGTTCAACACAAATACAGGGCTCTATCACATGAAGGAAGAAAGAAACGAATAGAGCAAAAAGGAATAAGGAATTGTATTAATGTTCAAAAACTCGAGGAATATGAGAATAAAGAGGAGAAAGAGAAGAAGAGGGGAAAGAGTAAAGCGGAAAAAGCGCCCCCTATGCCTCACACCCGCCCTCTCTCTCTCTCTCTCTCTCTCTCCAAATAAAACGCCCAGTGGCGACACCTGCGTGAGCTCTGGAGCATCACAAACACTTTTTTTTTGTCCTTTCTTTTCTTTCTTCCTTTCTTTTTTTTAATTTTGCGAAAGACCTTTGGCCACTATGTCGAGAGCTCATTAGTGATGTTTGAGTTGCTTTGTAAAAAAATATATAAAAAAACGAGTTCGCTTTTGGATTCGCGTGCATACGTCTCAGTCTCGGTCTCTGTTCGCAGAGTCCTAAATGACGAAACTAAACAAGGGTTTGATTACACCTCTCACAAATTCGTGTTTTATCGTGTTAATATAAAAGTCTTTTTACTTGATCTACATTTTTGCACTTTTGAGTATTTTTATTCTGATCGCCTCCAAAGAAATGTTGACAGAAAATATTTCGAGAGAAAAGTTTCCCGAAAAATGTACATAACTCAGACATAACCAAACTTTTATTGATACTGTTATCACCTACTTCTATTTCAGCTATGATTCGCTGCAGCCACCCGGAAACATATTATATAATTTTATTTTACCCGTCTAAAACTGGGAATTATAAAATCAAAGTTACACCAGGCCCCCTCCCCTTTGCTCAGGTGGTAGAGTGTTGTCGCTCATCACCAAAATCATCCCGTGGTCGATTCCCAGTGGGGGCCGGAAAAATTCGTAGCTTTTCTCATGAAATGCCCCGGTTCATATAGTCTGCAACTACTGAGAAGCAAACCCTCCTTCCTATCCTATCCATCTCCTCAATAACTTTTCTTACTCTTACTGACCCCTACACGTGGGCCAAGTGGTCGCTTCACCCAGTTAAACTGCAAACAATAGTCTACCACCTACCTCCTATCGCTCCATGTAGATAAGCTTCAATGCTGCGCTATATTTCCCATTTACAAGTTCAACAATATATAAGTTACATATCACCGGATGTGGTAATCACCAATTTAAATCATAGTGTAAATATGCAGATAATGTCATGTTAATTAAATTATCAATTTTGTTGTTTTTTTGCACCTCCTCCTTCCCCCACCCCCATACACATTCGATTCCCAGTCGCCGCTACAGAGAAACAGATGTTATTACTTTAATAAATAAATAAATAAATTTATTGTCAAAAAACAGTACAAACTGCGTATGACCACGTGGAGGAAAAAAAACTAATTTACTCTCCGGAAGCAAGCAAGGGACCATCCCATCAATTCCGATCAAGGGCCCTAAGGCAGAGGCGGATTCAAAAAATTCAGCAAAA
>NNCF01134110.1:37302-49627 GCA_002313205.1 Laupala kohalensis | reverse complement strand
TTATTATTATTATTATTATTATTATTATTATTATTATTATTATTATTATTATTATTATTATAGGTTTAAGCTGTTAAAGAGAATCTTTTACAGGCAAACCAAGTCCCTCGAACTGCAAGGAACGGTGGCGCTATCTATGAGCAATTTGGAGGAACGAAACATCAAGCAAGAGAGAGAGAGAGAGAGAGAGAGAGAGTGTATCCCGTACACAGTGTATATCCAAAGGAATTGACTCAGTTCATATTCATTACGACAGACCAGTTGATCCAATGAAAATACTTGTTTATTACCAAATACATTTTTTTAAATTCCTTTTACAGCTAAAGGGTGATGTCAATGGGAATTATAGGGACGACTGTATGCAACTCATGTTCATGCTTTTCTACGAACTTCTTGAATGTTAGAAAACCATTCGTGTAAATAATGGAATAGTGGAATATTATTCGCTGGTGTGGCGAATAATTCGAATAATTTTCTGTTCATTAATAATCCATTGGGAGAGAGCAACGAATCGGGTGACGGGTGAATGGAAGGACACGTGAGCGACAGGGACCTGCAACTTCACAATTTGGTCATCAACTCATCAACTGAGCTCCCAAAGGAAGCAGGAGAATTTACATAAATTTAAAATAATTATTTACATTAACTCTCAAATTTTCCCTAGATTTCTTAGTTCTCTTTCTGCGTCTGCGTTATAAGTGACGTATTCGTCCCTACTATTGCATCGTTCATGAAGAAGGAAAACATACTTATTACAAACTAAAGTTTTGAAATGCAGTGTATCAGATTTTCAAATAATTCTTTTCAACTTTTTTTAACTTTGTTTCTGTTGCAGTTAACTGCCTCGGGACAAAAAATAAATTTTCGTAATATTCATCTGCGCTATTCTCTTTCTCTGTTGTGCAGCGATAGCCCCTTGAAAAGACGCAGACACAAAATCATCGACGCTCAGAAACATTCCGATACGATTTCAAAGCTTTCAGTATTAACCATATGCAACGCACTTTCTACATGATCATGAATGCATTATTTTTAATGATATGCCATACAGTTAGCATAAAACTAAAAAAAAAATACTTTTATACTCGGGCACTCATTTGAATGTGATATACTGAATGAAAAAACAGAACAGTTATCAGTTTAGATATTACAATTAACTACGTTTACCTGCAAAAAATGGGGGAGAGATTGGAGAATGGGCAATTTCAATTATTTAGTGAGAAATAGAGAAAATTTATTTCCCTTCATTCATTACTTTAAAGCAAGGGTCTCAAAACTTATTTCTTGATGCACCTCTACAATATGAAAGCAAAAACGTTTCAAATTTTCATATCTCTGTGATTATACTGTCAGTCATAGTATACTCCGGTTTTATAAATATATTAGATAAAAATAATTGAATTATTTTATCAAACGAAGCTCCCTCTTCCCATTTCCTAATGTTCTTATTTCAATTATTGGTAGCAAGCATTTCGTTTACGTTAGATTTATTCCATTACACCATTTTCCCTAATTGTGAACAATATTTTTTCGTGACAATGCTATATTACAAGTGATAGCAGAGCGAGAGCATCTGTCTGCCTGTCTAGTGTCTAGGCTCAAAGTGCGTGGGACGTTGTTTTTTTACGTAGGAAATCCGAGCACTCAATCTGGGGCGCTAATCTCATTTGTAGGAATGGCGAGTGACTGCCCACGCGGCCGTCGCCGGCAGAGCAGCGCTAGTGTCGCGGCCTGTTTGCGCGGATCGCGCCTCAATTGAATTTGCGTGGAAAGCGTCAGCTGGGGAGGAAACCCGATAGGATGCGGAATGGAAGGAGAATGCAGAAATGGAGAATGCAGGGATGGTGAGAGTAAAACAGGAGGGACATAGGGAAGAAAGCAATTGGGAGAACAGTATAGTTAGGTTAAATAAAAAGGAACAAAATGAATATAAAATCTATTGAAATAATTTAACTTTTCTGTGTTTTATTAAACACAATTTTGTTGCTATAATGTTAATTTTACAACACATACCGACATATTTTTGTTATGAGTATTCTGAGACGTTAAGTCCTTCTCTTCCTTAGGACCCTTGATCGCATTACTTGCTCTCAGAAAGTAAATTAGTTTATTGTCCTCCAGGTGGTCATTCGCAGTTCGTACAGCTATTTTTACAATAAATTTATTGTAAAATTTTATTAAAACGTATTAAATAAAGTGTTTACCGAAACGAATTTACTAAAATCGAACAACCGGACCAAAATCATTGTGGAAGATCGTTAAGAATTACACGTCAACTTCTGAAAATCGCGAAGAAAATATTTCTCTACTAAACGATGACAAAATCGTATCAAATCCACTTGACATCGCAAAATATGTTTAATTCTTTTATTTCTCAGAAGTAGGTAATATAGCTAATTCAAAATCTGAAAACCAATGTCCTCCCAATATATCCATCCACGTGCCCCATTCTATGTTCACTTCCGAAACTAACGCCAGTGAAATCATGAAAATCATCAGTTTATTTTTTTAAAAATTTTTTTCAACAGGCATAGATGATATACCCGAATTTATGGTTAAATTTTCTTCCCACGTTAGATTAAATTCACTCAAAAATATTTTTAATAGTTCTTTAACGGAAGGGGTGTTTCCGAACATATTTAAGAGAGCTAAAGTGAAACAAAGAGAGTGCTGGTAATTACCGACCAATTTCTCTACTACCCACTTTCTCAAAAATCCTAGAAAAATTATTCTATAAGTGTCTTCTAGATTTTCTATCAACACGGATTTCGGGAATTCTTTTCCACCACCAGCACCATCTTTTCTTTCTTAAATGATGTTACCACTTCTCTTGACTTTGGAGAAAATCCTCAGGATTGTTTTCTTGATTTATCTAAAGCATTCGATGTCATTGATCACGAAATTCTCCTTTCAAAATTACAATCTTTTGGCATTCATACACTACAAATATGGTATACTAAAAATAAAGTACTTCAGCATTGCCTTTCAGAAACAATGCCACTAACTCGCCGAGTTCCCTAAGGTTCAATTATTGGCTCTATGCTCTTTTTGTTGTGTGTGAACGACATGTCGTCTTCCACATCAGATTGCAAAATGGTTCTTTTTGCTGATGACACTAATTTACTATGTAAACACGCCAATGCTCAAAAAGTTTTGTCTAACCTTTCGACTTGGTTCCATGCAAATCGTCTCATTGTAAACACTGACAAAACAGTGCCTATGTCATTTCACAATAGTAATACAAAATCTTTACCCCAGGTTTCTCTTTCGTTAAATGGAAGACAATTAAAAACTGTTACTAATTCAAAGTTTATAGGTCTTTATACCTCAAATGGAATTGTCACGTTGACAATCTTAATTCCCAATTAAGCAAATTGCGTTACGCATTCCGAATCTTAGTTAATACCATTAGTGCACATATTTCCCGATGCGTATTATTTGCAAATGTTTACTCCCCTTCACGATACGGCATCGTCATCTGGGGCAATTCCGGGCAGAGCGTCCAAACTTTCAGAATTCAGAAGAGGATTATTCGAATAACATGGAAATCTCACCCCCGAAACTCTTGTAAACCTTTAATCCAGGAATTAAATATCTTAACACTTCCCTGCATTTATATTTATGAAACGGTCGTGTTTGTTAAGACCGAATTACTGAAGTGTCACCCTTACTTCAAACAAAACAGTTTTGTTCACGAACACAATACTCGCAATAGTAATAATATTCATCGTCCGAGTGTGCCAACCACTCTTTGCCAAAAAGGACCATATCATTCGGGAATCGTTCTATATAATTCCCTGCCCAAGAATATAAATATATTATGAAATTGAATCTCTTCAAATCCGCGGTTAAAAGCTACCTTCTGCACCAGTTCTTCTACACTGTAAAAGAATTTATTGATTTTAATAAAAATGTACATGCGTCTTGTACTTTATCACGCCATTGTTTAAGTGCTTTCAAAATATCTGACGACAATTTCAAAACTATTTTCCTGCATGCTTGTTCCTGCATGTTTTATTATTCATATGAATTTAATTGTATGGTATATTAATGTACTCAAACCCTGGCACATTGGTTGTGTACATTAATTCTGTAGCCCCGTCCTGGTCCGGGTTTTTCTCCGATTTTCCTTCGAGTAAAGGCGGATTATTTAAATAAAGACTCGCTAGGCTTTTGTCTAGAAACGGCTTCGATTGAAATTATTATTCGCGAATTTAGTGTTATTTAATAGTGACGAATCATCAACAATACTTTCCGAATGATTTATAGCTTGATAATAATGTGTACTTTTGAAATGACTTTTCTATGTTTTATTAAATACAATATTTGTTGGTATTTGTTAATACTTTAACACGTGTCCAACAATTTTTTTATCGTTAGGAGTAAAGTAAGCTGAAATTTTTGAATCCTCAGCCTCTGTCTTAGAACCCTTAGAACCGTCGATCGGAACTGATGGAAATACGTCTCTCGTTTGCTTCCGAAGAGTAAATTAGTTTATGTCCTCTACGTGGTCATACATTGCAGCTTGTACCTGCTTTTTGTACAATAAAGTTTATTAATTTAAATATTTGTTGGAATATATTTATACATGTATATTATACTTTTCTAAATAAAAAAATGCACGTACGTATGGATTAGTAAAAGTATAGAAATGAAAATGTGCTAAAATGATAATTTATTTTAGTTTTATAATAACGAGATTTACAAACACCTGACCAGTATTTAAATCTATATTTAATGGTGTATAGGTATAGCTTATTATTTGTGATGGCGTGGTGCAGCTTAAAACTATGAAGGAAAAAAGAATATATTTTTTTCATATTACATGTTCTAATGAATATGCAATTCAAGATATAACACGTGTGGCTGGTTCTCAGTAAACACAATCTCCAGAACATTTGAGAAAAATACTTTATTCAAGATTGGATAAAAAATGCGATAAAATAAATAAACGACCAGAGAAGTAAAAGATAAATAATAAATTCATTTTGACTCACTAGAAGAGAATGAAGATACTTATTAGGCGCATTTCAGGAAGATTATAGCGCCTCGTCCACATGCAACACACCATACGACGCGTCTGCGCTGCTAACGGCATCTTTGTTGCTCTTCACGTATTACCTAGTTCCACATTTCGCCACAAAGGCGCCAGTTGTCAGGGTTCCTACTTTGAGAGCGAGGACAGGTCGATCGAAAGGAATGGATTGCTCTGCACTGTGAGAGGATCCTCTAATTATGTTTTACGAATTTTAAGATAAATTATTATAAAATATTTTTTTCATAAAAATAATGATGAAGAAATAAACCCATTTAGTTGCGATTAATGTAATTTTAAACATAATTCATATATTTTTAGGACTATGGAGTGGGACATTTTCCAAAATCAAAACTTAAAAAAATTCCTTAATTTTTTATGTAAGTTAGCGAGGGGAGGGGAGGGGAGAGGCAAAGAAGAAATCGATTTATTGTGGAGAAGAGTAGTTGTATCTCCTACTTGAAAACTAATGATTGAGTTTGATTCAATTGGATTTTTAGTTTTATATATTTCCTCAGACAAAATAAGGGCAATCACACTAATTTTTAATATTGTTTTCCAATCATATTCTAAAGTATTTATTGTACGAAGAAGTGATGAAATTTGCCAAAAGGAGACAGAAGATTAGATGTCGTCCAGGAGCAACATAGGCTAATTTTTATTTTTTAAATTGAAATTTTTATCGCTCTTTTAATGTAGACTATTAATTAATATTATTACAACGTTTCAGCAGTAGTATATTGCTGCTATCATCAGGTGAACGCTAGTGAGTGGACATATGAACAAAGTAGTTTGTTTCATCTTAATTACGAGCATAAAAAAGTAATTAACTGCATATACAAATAAAACAATGACAAAGAAAAAAATAAATAATTTGAAAACACAAACCTTCAAAGCAGAAAAATCATTGTAAACAACTAAACATTTTTGACAAGTTTTCTGTGCCAGTTTGTAAATTTAATGTGTTATTTGTAAACTTAATATGTAGCATTTCTCACATTATACGTTTATAATAATTTGGCTCCCGATCTAATACTAAAACATTTTCCAAATCTTTTGAATGATCGAAATTTAAACGGCGCAAGGAGACGACGTTATGCTGTAGTTTATGTTTATGTTTATGTTACGCTGACGTTCTTTGATTCGCGTTTTGTCTCGTGCTCTACGAAGACAAAAAGTGAAGTTGAAGAGAAACGAAATGGGACGAACGGCTCAAAGTGTTTTACAAAACATGTCTTTCTTCAAAGGTTTTTACTTAACATCGATAAAACATAATTAAAAATACAAGTGTTAAAATACTTCAATTTAAGAGAGATATTTAAGGAGAAAAAAATCAATCATTATCAAATTTAATGGTTTGTCTGTTTTGTGCATTTAACAAAGATACAAAAAAATGTCTTTAAGTCGTAAAATTTTGACGAATAGTCTTTTTTAGATTTTCCGAGAACTTTAATGAAATGGTTCAGACGCGTTTATGCCTACGCCGACCGACGCGGTTCCCGCGAATTGAAGTATTAAATTGTTTTGTCTTAAATTTGTGTTATTATAAATTTGAAAAATTAGATGCTGTTCAGATTTTTAAAAACAGTAAATAAATGTATATCAATCTCACAATATAGGTAGATTTTATTTTTTCTCGAGTAAAATAAGATCAGTCTGAGAAAAATTCGGGGCAAGTCCGGGTTCAAACATATATCTAAAAAACTGCAATTATTCTAAATAATTGTTTATGTGAAAGATATTATGGATACGCTTTATTGTCTATTACGTTATTTAATGTCATTTAATGCTGCGTCACAAGAGTGGGGGGGGTGGGGAGGACACGAAGAACATCATGAGGGGCCCCAAAACTTTCTGTAATGTGAGTGATACAGTAATGTTTTAATGTTATTTATATTCTGAACGAATAGATGACAATTTGTTTTAAATATATAAATTAATAGTCAAAAAGTGTTGAAAATTACTTATGACCACGTGGAGGACAATAAACTAATTTACTCCCCGCAAGCAAAAGCAAACGGACCATCATCCCATCAATTCCGATCAAGGGCCCTAAGGCAGAGGCTAAGGATTCAAAAATTTCAGCACAGTCCTTAGATAAGAAAAATAATATAATAATAATAATAATAATAATAATAATAATATGTGATAAAATAAGATAAGAATAAAGTACAATAAATCTCTCGATAAGAATAAGGTATAAAACGTCATATGGTTTTTCTCCTTCGAATTCTCTCAATCGCTAAATCGCTAAGAACGTCCGACGCGAACAGAGACAGAATCCAAAAACATACATAAATTTTTTTAAATGAAAATTTGCCAATTCGCTAAAGATAACATTTGCAGCTAAATTGTAAAGCAATTCTGAAACTGCTAAAAGGATATTCACGAACTCTTCCATTCCGATATGAAATCAAACGTGATCAATATAATTCAATAATTCAATATGCAGCTCTGCGTTGCTATATGCAGTTGCTGTTTGTCGTATGCCATGCAAGTGCTTTAGAGGCGCAAATTCTGTGTTTCATTGTGTCTTGATTGCGAATTGAGAGCTTCTGCTAAATGGCTTCCGCATTCGACGTTTTAATAATTGTTGCTGATAAAATATTGCAACTACAACATAACGATGTAGATATTGCGTTCTACGAGAAATATATTTCATCCTTTACAAGGGATATAAATAACGTCTTTCATGTTGACTCCTAAATTTGCTTAGTGCTAAAATGAATTGAAGAGTCTGGAAAGGGCATTACTGCTTTTTATATGTGGTTGCTTTTTATTTTTGCAAAAATTTATTTTTGTGAGGAGTAAACTAAGGAAAAGAAACATCCAAACGCTTCCGCTGACCGAACGCTTCCGCTGCTTGGCCGAGTAATAAAATTGAAGGGTCGTATTTACTTGTTTGTTTGTAATGCAATATCTTCATATTCATCAACAAATTTCTGTTGTTTCAAGCTGGAAAAATTAAACAGTATATTTCTTTAATTTTGAAAAGTATTTTTAGTACTTAGTACTATAATAAAATATTTTCATATTGTAATATATTGCTGGATCATTCCGATTTTTCTCTCACCGGAGGACATGCCCCGTCAAATATTAATACCGAGTTATAAATATGTGCTGTCAATGTTGTACCCTCCAAATCTTGATGAAAAATTACAAGTAAAAATGCTAACTCGGAGAATCGAAGAAATGAACTCGGAATTTCTCCCCGTATAGATAATAAAGATATTCAAACCAAACAAATAGATACTTTCGAATGCTGGTTAACCGACCAGTTCTTTTCTTCTCTCTCTTAATAAGTGAGAGTGAGAGAATCTCAAACATGGATGGTTTGAGTGGCCTTTTCCTGGGAAGTAAAACAGGAAGTAAAACACGCAAAATGTGTTTGTGCTGAGGACGTAGACGAAAGTGTAGAGGCACTTTTTGAACGAAAACCTTTTGGCCAAACGAGTAATCTGTGAGGGTGATAGTTCCCACCAGACTAGTTAAGAAGTGTTCTACTGCACACAATGAATGACAACGTAGAACAATCCCAGAAATACTTTTGAATTAGTTTCCATATAATCATAACCACCCCCCACCCCACACTCAACCAACTTAAGCATCACACTCGAATGCGACATTTGTTAATCGTTAGAAATCCAGTAGAAACGTAAATATAGAAGTTAATTCGCTTACTTCCATTGCGTCATTTCCGTAGCGATAAAACAACAAAAGATAGAAAGGCGGAAGACTTTGTTTTTCCCGCGTTGCTTCAAAGTTCTACATTCTCCCGCTTCAAGCGCTACCGTCGTTTGGCTTCGTACCGCAGACGGCCGCTTGGGGCGCCCTCAACAGCGCGCTAATTGGTTGAGGGACGTGGGACTGAGTTCTCTCTTGTTCTGTTGGGAAAAAGACTTTCTCCAGCGAACAACCGAAATGCACAGCCATTGTTTGCATGACCCCACTTCATCCTTAAGAGTATTTTCTCTTCTTTTCAAACTAGAAATTCAGTGGTGTAGAAATGATTAGGAAGGTCAGCACTAAAAATCAATATCAAACTACAACAAATTTTCACAGAAACGTACGTCAACCTCGGAATTTATATAGCAATGCACAGTTTCTTGTGTGGAGCTGAAGACTCGAAAATTAAATTAACTTGTAGAATAATTTACTATGTTTACAAGAGGATTAGATTTCTTGCTAATATTGGTGAGGTAAAAAAGAAAAAACAAAGTTTTCATTGTAGAGGAGGACGCTAAGGAAGAGAGTTCGGCATTAATTTATCTTTCTCTACGCTTACAATTTATGAAAGAGTCGTGTGGTCTGAATTTGACAAAGAATTTCTCTTCTCTTATTTTATATCAAAAATAATGTAAATAGTTTTTCATAATATTTATTTATTCAATTTTCTCATTCTGTCGTTTTCTATTTCCCTGTTTATCAATGCAGGTTATTTTTTTTTAAACATTTGTTCCTAGAAGATGCCATGTAGGAAGAAGAAAAAGTTATAATCTAAGACTAAATGAAAGATGAATCAAAATCCGATTCTCTTTAAATTACTTCTTACAATTCCATAAAATTACTTCTTACAATTTTCAACATATTGTAAGGGCTCTAATGACCTCGCTGTTGACGAGCCCTGAAGCCCCACCAAAAAAAAACAAAAAACAACATATTGTACACCGAATCCATTTTTTATTTTGTTAATTTTTGTTACGTTTTTTAGACGAAATAATGACTACAGTCCCTCGCAGTTGATTAGTCACGCTGCCAAAATTATTGTGTATGTAAATATGTATCTCGAATTATTTTTGATTTTTATTTCAAGATCGAATACGCCTAAAATGTCAGACACATTAAGGACACATGTAGCGCGTATCGTGAAAAGTTTGATTATAGAGAAGAATGGTGGAGAGACAGAGAGAATGGATAAGGGGACATTAGACGCTTTGGAACTTTTTACTTTTCCGCCAAAAACTTGTCGCTCTTTTAAAACATTGATTCACAAGAGGAGTACAAAAGGATTTTCTCCCGTGCATTTCAAGATACTGAGGTTTCGTACTGCGAAATATAAAACTGAGATAGAAGGGGAGACGTTTCCTGTGAGAGAACAGACACAATTAGCTAACCACGAAAATTATTATTGTTATAACTTCTTTCTTCGTGAAAACTGCTTGTCTTTTATCGTTTTCTTACTGCACAATATATTTAACTCTCACATCATTCACACGAGAGAGTTTAAATTATTTTCATAATCTGTCACCCCATGTGGATAAGCGTCAAGAGCATTTACATATACTACAATAAAGAAAGAACGAAAGAAAGAAAGAAAAGAAAAGAAAAGGAAAGAAAGAAAAGAAAGAAAGAAAGAAAGAAAGAAAGAAAGAAAGAAAGAAAGAAAGAAAGAAAGAAAGAAAAAAAAAAGAAAAAGTTCATCGGAAGAAGGAATGTGGAAATGGGATGAGAAGAGGAAGGAAGCAAGGGACACGGAAGAGAGAGCGGGCAATTGTTGAACGAAGGAAGCAAGAAGCAAGAACGAAAGAATGAAGGAACGCACGAGCCTTTGCTTCATAACGCTCGCCTTTGTTTTCTGCTGATGACTGACGTAATGGCTTGTTACACACGCTGACTGACTGACGTAATAATAATTAAACATCTGGGCTTCTCTCCCGTCGAAATTTATTACATTTCGCAGAGTCAACATCGTCACATGTCGTCTAAATAAGGATTTATCGGTTCGTCGCTTCATTTATTTAGACGAAACAGAAGACAGCGAACTTCAATCACTTGATCCTCCAGGGGGCTTTGACTATTTCATCCACGGAACAGAAACAGAGTGGTTATTCTTTGGAATTCATGCAATACGATTTTTTTATCACCAAAGGACTCGTATTCCATTACCGTCAATCTCCTTGCTGATGAGAAACCGTTGAAAATTCCTTCGCCTTTGCCTTAGGACAACCCTTGATCGGAATTGATGGATTACGTCCCTTGCTTACATCCAAAGAGTAAATTAGTTATTGTCCTCCACGTGGTCATTAGCAGATTGTAACTTTTGCTTTTTTGACAATTATTATTATTGATCTACTTCCGATTGCTTCTCTCCTTCGGGCCATGAAAATTTTAAAACGCGTTCCTGGAAGCGGGACTGAGGTTCTTGGATGAGGGTAAGTTCAATTCTGAAGGAGATTGTCCCTTTGCACTTGAAGGCGAATCATCCCCCCTTTCCTTTGTGCTGCTGCTGCTGCTGCTGCTCCTAATTAGAGAGAGCGAGCGTGGACCCTTCCTTCCTTCCTTCCTTCCTTCCTTGTGGTCGAGCAATTCCCGTAAGACTATAGGATGGGGTTCGCTTCTATTACTATAATCCACTAGGATCCTTTATTATGTTGAAGATTAATCCAAGGTAATATCGAACGAATGCTTTCGTTTATATCTCAATGGAAGAAAGAATGACTTAAAAGCCCTTTTGGGTTAATATTAATTTTCGTACACACGTGTTGTTTTTTGGATTTAAAAAAAATTGTTCCAACGATTTTGATCAAATTCACACGTGAGAAGAAGTGTTTGAGGTCTCTTTTCATTTTCGTTGGGAACATCGTACTCTTGGGAACAGATTCTACGGTTTCTATGGAAGCATCTTCACTGCACGAATGCAAAATTGAATGATAAATATTTTGTTTTTCCTTTCTACATGTTTTACTGCATGCATAAAAGAGGAAAACCTTGTTTTCTATCTCAGAGTTGGGAAACGAAAAAATTGACTAGAAATGATATGCAAAAGTTTCTCACAAACGCTGTCACGAAATTACTAAAATATCCAAGTGCGCGTAAATTCCACGGTTACTCTAAAGTTCGATGTTGGTAGTATAAAGAATATGTAGTCATAGTACCCAGTTTTTGATTTTTTAAATCAGAAGGCCTTTTCGGTCGCGTGGTTACATGATTTAATAAATCAAAAACTGAGTTGTTTGACTACATATTCTTTAAACAATACTCTGAATTATTCGAATGTCTAATTAATGTACTATAACCATTGTCTTATTTTCCTTGTTGCTTTGTCGAGAATACGAAAATAATAATAATAATTCGAGGTTATGTTAGCTGAGTCTGTTGTGCGATATTCGAGGGAGCGCTACCGTGACCCTTGTCCTCGAAGGATTTAAGATATTTAAGATATTTAAGATAAAGTATATTGGTTAATTTCACTTCATCGCATCTCTTGTTCAGAGAAAACAAGGAAATTGTTACTATATTCATCAAATATGTACTTGTTTAAGTATTAGGGCTCTAATGACCTCTGCGTTG